>CM056054.1:210995609-211285609 GCA_029574335.1 Rana kukunoris | reverse complement strand
GTGGTTAAAGTAAACTTGTGACGGCAGAAACATGGAGGCTACCATTGCTTTCAACTAAAAATGCTTATTGCTTGGCTGTTAGGGTTCGTTTTTTATTTTAATCAGCACAAGGGATGGTACTTACATTCAAAGAGAAGCTTCCCATATCCACGCAGAGGTAAACTTTCGGACCTGCGAGTGTTAATATACCCACCAGACCTGTAATAAGCACTTGTTAAGAGTATCAGCTATGCCCACCATTTCATCCCCCCTAATAAGGATGGGCATAGTCAGCACTCTTGATGAGGTCCAGGTGTTAGTAGGATGGGAATGTTTGTGACATCATTGACCTAATATAGCCAAATGGCCGTATTTGGACAATGTACTGTATATACTTGAGTATAAGCCGACCCGAATATAAGCTGAGTCACCTAATTTTACCACAAAAAAGTGGGAAAACTTATTGTCTTGAGTATAAGCCTAGGGTGAGAAATGCAGCAGCTGCTGTAAGTGAAAAAGAGGGTCAACAATACCCATCTGCAGCCTCACTGTGCCAATTTGCAGCCTCACGTGCCCATTTGCAGCCTCACTGTGCCCATATGCATGCCTCACTGTACCCATTTGCAGCCTCATGTACAGTACCTGACCTCGAGCTGTTTAACCACTTGCCTACTGGGCACATATACCCCCTTCCTGCCCAGACAAAATTTTAGCTTTCGGCACTGCGTCGCTTTAACTGACAATTGCGCGGTCGTGCGACGTGGCTCCCAAACAAAATTGATGTCCTTTTTTTCCCCACAAATAGAGCTTTTTTTTCGTGGTATTTAATCGCCCGTGCGGTTTTTATTTTTTGCTCTATAAACAATAAAAGAGCGACAATTTTGAAAAAAGACACAATGGCCCAGATTTACATACACTTAATATTGCGCTGCGTAATCGAAATACTCTACGCTGCCGTATTTTACCAAGCTCTACACTGAATCCTGGTAGATTTTTGCCCGTACGCTACGGCGGCGTAGTCTATTTCTCGCCGCGTAATCGAAATACGCGTTTAGGGGGCGTGAAGCATTTAAATTAAGCGCGTCCCCGCGGCAATCGAACTGCGCGTGCTCCATTCAGAAATTTCCCGCTGTGCATTGCGCAAAATCACGTTGTTACGTCATTCGTTGTTTGAGTAGTGTCGTTTACGAACATTCCTATTCCCGGACGTTTTACGTTAAAAATAATAAAAGACGTCGGAAAACGCAGAAATTCGACGTGGGAACGACGGCCATATTACTTAACTTGGGCTGTAGCGGGCTGTCTAATATTAGAGCAGCAAAAAGCTGGTATAGTGTTACGCAAATAAAAGATGACTAAAGGTGCCGTAGAGAAGAGATTGCGATTGAAGATCGGAATTTCGGGGATCGCCGGAACAATACAAAAGCTCATTTGCATACCCCGATGCTGAAAACGACGGGAAGTCCACCCAGTGGCCGCAATTTTATTGCAGCGTAGATCCGAAGGCGTATGAACACGTAATCCAGTCGCATTGAAGCCCGCAGCCGTCTATTCATGGTTTGAGGTTTTCGACTAGCTAGAAAACGCGCGTAATTTGAAATTACTCCAGTCTAACACCAGTTAGACAGGCGTAATGGCTCTGTGAATCTGGGCCAATATTTTTTGCTTTTTGCTATAATAAATATCCCATTTAAAAAATAAAAAAAAACATTTTTTATCTCAGTTTAGGCCGATACGTATTCTTCTACATATTTTTGGTAAAAAAAAATGTAAAAAATAAAATCGCAATAACCGTATAGTGACTGGTTTGCGCAAAAGTTATATTGCCCTACAAAATAGGGGACATAATTATGATTTTTTTTTACTAGGAATGGCGGCGATCTGCGATTTATTTTTCGGGACTGGGACATTATAGCAGACACATCGGACACTTTTGACACATTTTTGGGACCATTTACATTTATACAGTGAACAATGCTATAAATATGCATTGATAACTGTATAAATGTAACTGGCAGGGAAGGGGTTAACCACTAGGGGGCGGGGGAAGGGGTTAAATGTTTCTTCTAGTTTGTGTTCTAACTGTGGGGGGAGGGGGGTGACTGGGGAGGTGACCGATTGTGTCCCTATGTACAAGGGACACAATCGGTCTCCTCTCTCCCTGACGGGGACGTGGAGCTCTGTGTTTACACACAGAGCTCCACGTCCCAGCTCAGTTACTCGGCAATCGCGTGTGCCTGGCGGCCATCGCGGCCGCCGGGCACACGCACAGGGTTCTCAGTGATGCGACGGGTGCGGGCGCGCGCCCCTAGCAGCTTTCTATGACTGCACGTCATATGACGTGCAGTCAGGACAATACAGTTACCCGCCCGCCGTTATTTGACGGTGGGCGGGTATCAAGTGGTTAATCGTCGGCGGCCGTCCAGTGTAACAAAGCCCCGCCTCCTCCTTGTCCTCGTCTGACGGAACACTGATTCAGCTTTGTTACACTGCACGCCCGCCGACTTGACTGTATATATCACAGCGCCGGGAAATCATAAGCCTGTAGATTGGCACAGCCCCGGGAGGACTTGAGTATAAGCCAAGGGGGGCATTTTTGAGCACTGAAAAACTTGGCTTATACTTGAGTATATACAGTAATTGACCAAATTTGGACAATGTAGTTGACCAAATATGGCCATATTAGGATAATGATGTCAGAAGCATCCCCACCCCTTTGTTACATGTGGCTGGGCATGGCTAATTAAGCACTGATTTGGCGGGAGTGACATTGAGCTTCTGGATCAAAATACCTTTTCTAGACCGGCTTTCTAATAGTGACAATAGTGGACCATGCTTGTAGTCTCCATCGGGGGTAACAACGTAGGAGCAAAATTGGAAGACAGTTCTTGTCATCCCAAAACAAGTGCTTGAATAAGAACCTTCACAGCAGGATTGGCTTTATTATTTTAACCAACGCTGCTTTTAATGAGATTTAAATCTACATGGTAAAGCTTATATCTGATTTTAATGAGTTTCGATCCACGTAAGCTGTCAAACAATGTGTAAACAAGCATCCATGAATTTCGTTATCATTCGGTCCAAAAACAGAGGGCTTGCTTTAAAATTGAACCGATGGACGGCTAACCGATAGGTCAAAACCGATCGTTAGTACGCACGAGCATCGGTTAAAAATCCACGCATGCTCAGAATCAAGTCAACGCATGCTTGGAAGCATTCAACTTTGTTTTTTTTCATCACGTCGTTGTGTTTTACGTCACCGCGTTCTGACATGATCGGTTCATGAACCGATGGTGTGTAGACACATCAGTCCATCAGTCAGATTCATTGGTGAACCGATGAATCCACGCATGCTCGTGTACAGGGCTTAAGGCTGTGTACACACGATAGGTTAAACCGATGAGAACGGTCTGATGGACTGTTTTTATCGGACCAAACCGATCGTGTGTGGGCGCCATCGGTTAGTTATCCATCGGTTAAAAAAAGCCAACTTGTTTTAAATTTAACCGATGGATTCTAACCGATAGGTCAAAACCGATCGTTAGTAGGCACGACCATCAGTTAAAAATCTACGCATGCTCAGAATCAAGTCGACGCATGCTTGGAAGCATTGAACTTCATTTTTTTCAGCACGTTGTTGTGTTACGTCACCGCGGTCTGACACGATCGTTTTTTTTAACCGATGGTGTGTAGGCACGGTGGACCATCAGTCAGCTTCATCGGTTAACCAATAAAAAAGGTCCATTAGTCCATTCTCATCGGATGGACTGATCGTGTGTATGCGGCATTAGGTTGTAAGGGTTCCTTGAGTTGTGGCGGATTGACTTCCCATCTGATGGCGCCTGCATACTTCCAGGACCACCCCCACTTGGCAAAACCAGCACCATAACCCAAATATCTTATTAGCTGTCTGCAAGAATGGCATTCTGACCATTGTATTGATTACATACTTCTTACTGTTCACCAATGTAGAGGGCATTATCCACACTGACCTCTGATAAATTGGTTTCAGTGGGTTTTCCCTGAAGCTCAAATTTTTTTTATTGGGTACTCTGGGGCAAAGGTTGAGCAAGGATGCTCTAAGACACAGGTGTCAAACACAAGGACTGCGGGAAGAATCCGGCCCTCCAGGCCATTTCATGTGGCCCTCCACCGCTCCAGCCCTCCTCCAGACCCTTACTTGCTTTCAAGCAATGCATCCAGCTTCTTCCCAGCAGCAGCATAAGGAAAGGGGGTGCACTGTGATGTAAGGGAGAGTGGGGGTTTCAACTTCTGATGGTGGGTTGGCTCTTGACATCTAATATAAGGGGAGGGGAATGCGCTGGACATCTAATCTTACAGATACAACCAACCCTTTGGAGGGCAATCATAATGCTGATGCGGCCCCACAATGAAATTTAGTTTGACACCCCTATCTAAGGGCTCATTCTCATGTGCAGAATTCCTTGCTGCCCCTTCGAAAAGTGATTCTTGATGGGTCACTTTTTAGGGGGCATTTGACAGGGGTGAGGAAGCGATACTGCCTGTTTTAACCCTATAAATGCTGACCCACCTAATGGCTTGTGTTCATTGGTGGTCTTGCAAATCATGCTATTGAATTTTTGCCATGGTGGCAAAGCATGTGTACAGTCCTGAGAGCCTGCATACCCTTGTTTAGGTGGGAAGTTGGGATGGAGGTAAAATCATGGCTCAGTTACCTGAATTTACTGCCCCCCCCCCCCCCCCCAGCCATACATCTGAATGAGTCTATCAATACTTTTGTAGCACTGTCCTTTTGAATGTCGCAAGATAGATCAATACCCTTCTGGCTACCCTGACCCTGGGTTCAAACATTTTTCCCTTTAGGACAATAATAATAGTAATGAGGATATACACCAGAATGAGTTAAATCTATAAAAGTTTACTCAATTGGATAAATGGAGAAAGATCCAAAAGACAAATCCAAACTCAACTCCAACAAAGGTTACTTTATATAAGGTATTAGTAGCAAAAATGACCTTTATAGTTAATCTATTAGACAATGCACATTAAATATCAGATAAGTGCATATGTATATGTGAAAGAACTACACGAGAGCAAAGGAATGACTACTTTAAGGCCCCATACACACGATCGGATATATCCGATGAAAACGGTCCGCGGACCATTTCCATCGGATATGTCCGATCGGGAGTTTGATCCGATGGCGTGTACACACCATCGGATCAAATTCCCCGCCGCCGGACGGCGCGGTGACGTGGCGATGACGCGGCGGTGACGTTGACGCCGCCGCGTCACCGCTACGTCACCGCACCAGGAAGTAAAACACTTCCGCGCATGCGCCGAATCCATTCGGCAGCGGCGCGGCGGCGGTGGGAGCCGACATGTCTGCTGGTAAGTGTACTAACCAGCAGACATGTCGGGCGGACAGATTCCCACCGGATAGATTTCAAAGCTTGCTTTGAAATCTGTCGGGTGGACAAATCTGTCCGCTAGCCCATACACACGAGCGGAGATGTCTGCTGAAACGGTCCATCGGACCGTTTTCAGCGGACATATCCCCTCGTGTGTACGCGGCCTTAGTGTCAGACCCTTCTCTACTACCTTCCCCACATACAAATCAGGAAAATTACAGATAATTTGTTTGCGCTATAAACCAAAAAACACACAATATTTTGTGCTTTTTGCTATAATAAATATCCCCAATGTTTTAAAAAAAAGCAATTTCTCAGTTTAGGCTGATATGTATTCTTGTACATATTTTTGGTATTAAAAATCGCAATAAGTGTATATTGATTGATTTGCGCCAAAAGCTATAGCGTCTATAAAATAGAGGATAGATTTATAGCATTTTTTATTATAATTTTTTTTTTTACTAGTAATGGCGGCGATCTGCAATTTTTATTGTGACTGCGACATTATGGCGGACACATCAGATACTTTTGATACATTTTTGGGACCATTGGCATTTATACAGCGATCAATGCTATACAAATTCACTGATTACTGTAAAAATGTCTCTTACAGGGAAGGGGTTAACATAGGGGCGATCAAGGAGTTAATTGTGTTCCCTCATGTGTTTCTAACTGAAGGGCTGCACACAGATCCACGCCGGTCCCAAGAGTGCGCACCAGGCCCAAGCCTTGCTTCTTATAGTCCCTCTCAGCGATCTGCTCTTCCCTATCAGCCTGCTGGTAGTTGTAGTTTCACACAATGCAGCCAGAGGGCAAATCCCTTCCAGATGGACTTCATGTCACAAGATGCCTTGCTTCTTACTCTAATCAAAGTATCACAGAACAGCTAAGCTAGAACACTAGAGGGAAACAGCTCCTTGGTAACAGCATTACACAGTGTCTTCTGATTGCAGGAAAATGTAAGTATCCAGCTCCTACATTTATTCATCAATATATGCACACCAGGGACCTTACCCTAGAATGCACACATTTTTTGAATTAAACCCAATTAGAACAAATGTGGATCGGTGAAAGTTGTGTGAATCTTTTGTGAAGACTTTAAAATAGACCCTTGAGCTCTAGGGACCTTTTAAAGCGGAGGTCTCCAACCTGTGGTCCACGGCACAACGCCGGCCGTATCGCCTCTGCTGCGGGGCCGCGGAGGAGACAATTAATGCCACCGGTGTGGCGACGGGGGAGAGAGATGAAATCATCTCTCATTGCCTGCATAGCTGTTCCGCCCTTACAGGGCCGAGAAGGCTGCTCTACAAGGAGGTGCAGCCACGACCCAGAAGAAAGAGAATGACGTCATCTCTCACCGCCCGCCCTCACGCTTATCTCTCCCTCGCATGTGTTTCACCTGCAGCTATTTTACCGCGCAGAGGAGAAACTGACAGCATTGTGCCTGGCTGCAAGTACTCTGCAGCCATGTTACATGTTAATTTTGGGTGGCAGCCAGGTAACTGTGGCAATCTCCATAATGCTAGCAGGCAGCGTAGCAAGTGACATCCTCATCTGGTGGCAGATATAGTGGCAAGTGACATCCTCATCTGGTGGCAGATATAGTGGCAAGTGACATCCTCATCTGGTGGCAGATATAGTGGCAAGTTACATCCTCATATGGTGGCAGGCATAGTGGAAAGTGACATCCTCATCTGGTGGCTGATATAGTGGCAAGTGACATCCTCATCTGGTGGCAGATATAGTGGCAAGTTACATCCTCATATGGTGGCAGGCATAGTGGAAAGTGACATCCTCATCTGGTGGCAGGCATAGGGGCAAGTGACATCATCATCTGGTGGCAGAAATAGTGGCAAGTGATATCCTCATCTGGTGGCAGGCATAGTGGCAAGTGACATCATCATCTGGTGGCCGATATAGTGGCAAGTGACATCCTCATCTGGTGGCAGATATAGTGGCAAGTTACATCCTCATCTGGTGGCAGATATAGTGGCAAGTTACATCCTCATCTGGTGGCAGATATAGTGGCAAGTGACATCCTCATCTGGTGGCAGGTGTTGTGACAAGCAATGGTTGCAAGTGACTATCTCAAGGCTCCCACTGATTCTGCATTATGGTGAGTTGAACTATTTAATTCTATATTACAATGTAATGATAGAAATGTTGCGTTTCAATCATCCTGACACCATAATAACCATGGTGCCCGAATGATTGAAGCACTAACACCAGCAATTGCCCTGACAAATTGCCCGTTAAAATTCGCTTTACCCCCCCCCCCCCCCCCTTGTGCCTTAGCACAATTTACCTGCACACAGCCAGTCCCCGGTGCTAAAAGGGTTGGGGAAAGCTGTTTTAAAGGAAACCCAGTGCACATTGTGTGGTTATCATTCACATCCCCTGGTGTCAATGCTTTAAGTCACTGACATAACATGGACAAATATGCAGGTGACGAATACCTGACCTGAATGGAGGTGAGAGGACCAGCATGGTAGCCAGGCAACTAGCATTGTCAGGAAGTTGGTAATCGGAGCCCAGATATTTTTCTTGACATAGTAACCAGACAGCACCAGGCCATGTGTGAAACATGGCCTCCAAGCAAGACTTGTTCACGGTCTATAGATACAGACAAGGAGATCCTGTTACTGTACTCCGGTTTTATAGATGGAGCACACTAAAATCCTAAAGAGAGCTGTGCGGCAAAGTCATGACAAATTATATTTCCCTATTTGTGGTGACACTGAGAAAATAGTTATTAAATCTTTCCACCCTCCAGTTCAGCTTCCTCTTATACAAAACACAGATGATTATCAGCAGCAGCAGCAGCAGCAATCGCTGGGCCTCCTTCACCGGAGCTGCAAGGTCGAATGATTTAGATACAATGGGATTCCTCTAGACAGGGTTGGAAAGTGTTTGTCTTACGGGATGAGCTTTGCTGGCGAAGACTTTGCTGCGCGGTCCGCACAATCAAATTGTTTGCAAGCACAGAAATTGAGGTCAAAGTTGTTTTGTTCCCATAATGTCACCTCACATCAAGGGACAAGTCACCGGTTCCTACTGCGATCAGGAACAAAAGCCGCTGAGGAATCTCGTACTAGCTATACGAGGTAAAATACAGACCAATGGACAGCCCTTATTTCATTAACCCACAGTGATCTTACCTGTGTATATTTGTTGAACAGTACAGTTCAATTAAATGCAAAGGGCTAGATTCACGTATCTCGGCGCATCTTTATGCCGCTGTAGTGTATCTTCTTTAGGCTGCATTCACACCTGAGCATTTTGTCGCCTGAAACGCGACGCTCAGAAACGCTAGAAAGGAAGAAATACATTATTCCCTATGGACATTGTTCACATCTGCATGCCAATGCGCCTGACCCCGAACGCCTGAAGCTCAAACAAGTTGCGGACCCTTTTTTGTCGCACGAATCGCACAGTTTGGGCGTATTTGAGCGTTTCCATTTCCCATAGAAAGTAATAGAAACGCTCAATTCAAGCGACTAGCGCGACAACGAGCGTTTGCTACGGGCGTAGATAGATAGAACTTTTCACCCAGGCAGAAGATAAAAAAATCTACCAACATAGCAACAAGTGATGAAAAGATCATAATTTTTCCTATTGGCTAAATAAAAAACGTCAAAGTACAAAAAACGTCGGACGACGCTGTATGCAAACGCACAAATAAGCATGAATACGCGCAAATCACCTACGCTTAGGTGTGAATGCAGCCTTAGGCTACGCTGGCGCAACGTTGAGAGCCAAGCATGCTATTCACAAAGAATATGCTCTCAACGTTACACCGGCGTGCCGTATAGTTGTCGGCTTAAGTCGACGTAAGTCCAAGTAGGTGGAAGTGGGCTGGAAGTGGGCGTGATATATTATTTTATTTTTATTTTATTTTTTTAAAGTGTATTTTTGTGCGTGAACTCGAGAGAGAGGAGCCGGACTACAGGAGTTGGGAGTAGGCAGACCCTCCCCCCGGAGGCATTCGCCATCCTTCTCCATGCCCCTGGTGGCAATGGCGGGTGTGAAGGGGGGCCTCCCACTCACCCCGCCCTACCTGCTCCTCTTGGGAGCCCAACTGGGGCCCAACGGGACCCCAATGGGGCAGAGGGACTCCCCCTATGAGGGAGTGAGGGGGCCTAGCCCACCCAGCCAGCCCCGTAGGTCCTTCGCCTCTCTTTATTTTAAGAGACCGCATGGCCAAAGTGCGTGTGTTTTTTAAACCAATTTCGTGTGCGTGCAAGTGTGGTGGTTTTTGGGGGGGGGGGGTGGGCATACTAAGCACAGGCGTACCTTGCATAGCACACCCACCGGGAGCCGGGCTGAGACCACCAAACTCAATTCACATGTAGCCGAGACCGGGATCCGAACCCTTGGCTGCAGAGGTGGCTGTCAACGCAGTGCCAATCACGTTGAGCCACCACAGCTGGCGTGATATATTATAATGAAGCGTGACCCCATACAAATGATGGCCACAGCTTCAAAAAACGAACTGCGCATCCGTCGGCTCTTGGACGCATCCCAGTGCGCATGCTCACAGTCACGTCGAAATAGCTGCCTAAGATACGTCAATACACTGCCTACGACGTGAACTTAACCTATGCACAGCCCTATTCACGTAGTACTACGTGAATGACGTAGCATACGACGGCTGTTCCCTCATCCATACCTTTGCATGACTTACCCCTGCTTTATGAGGGGTAAGTTTACACGGACGTAAGCCTTACGCAAACCGTGTATCTTTTCCACCTGGCACATCTACGTTCATGGATGGGCGTATCTTAGTAATTTGCATAATTAACATGCGTCCTGCGTAACTATGCGCCCACGATACGCCGATGTAGGCAATTTACGTCGCACGGCTGAAGCCTTGTTTTACGACGTATCTAGCTTTGCGAATCGGTGTAAAAATACGACGGCGCACATTTGTACTTACGACGGCGTATCTCTAGATACTTTCGTGAACCTGGCCCTATGTGTTTTGTATATGGTGTCTACTGGGCAAATTCTATTTCATTCATTCTCTGCACAACAGTGCAATTTTCGCATCTAACTGTAGAGTAATGCAAAAAGTTAAAGCACAGGTTAGATCACATCTGCACGCTCTTCTATCTGCAATATATCACTGTCATATTACATATAAAATTATTAACGGTGCAGACTATTAAATATAACAGTTAGGCCGCGTACACACGAGGAGACATGTCCGCTGAAACTGGTCCGCAGACCAGTTTCCGCGGACATGTCCGATCGTGTGTACGGCCTAGCGGACAGGTTTCCAGCATGCTTAGAAACTTGTCTGCTGAAAACCTGTCCGTCGGACATGTTCGCTGGTTAGTACGCCTAACCAGCGGACCGAAATCCTCCGCAAATTGATTTGACGCATGCGTGGAAGCATTGTACTTCCGTGTTTGCGCACGTCGTGGCGTCACCGTCACCGCCACGTCACCGCGTTCTCTGTCCGCTGGGATTTTGGTCTGATGGTGTGTACACACATCAGACCAAAATATCCCAGGAGACATGTCCGATGAAAACAGTCCGCGGACCGTTTTTATCGGACATGTCTCCTCGTGTGTACGCGGCCTTAGAGGTCCATTTATATTGCTGTGTAATTAGTCCCCCAAAATGTTTTTTTTTTCCTATGTAGTACCCTCCAGTGTGTGCTACTAGTAGTGACAGAGTAGGAAAACTTACGTGACTCATGTTACAGCCTGTGAGTCTTAATTGGGTCAGGGTTCACTAGAGTTCAGGGCTGGGTGACTCATCCTGGCAGCTCTCTGGTGCCCCCCCCCCCCTCGTGCGTCTTCTTGCGGTTCGGTGGACGGGCAGTTACTAGTCCAGAATGTGATCGGCAGCATTTTGGGGTCCCTATGGGTGCCGTTTGATGACACAATACTGGTTTCACCAGCATTTTTGGACATTTCTATTAATGCACCCTTGTGTTTCCCCACATGACTGCACCAGCCCACGGTCCTTTTCCTTTTTATCTGCCCATATCCCACCAGGATCCTCCTCCACAATGGCCTGGTATTATCTCCTACGAACCATCATCGTGATTTCCACAATCTATTATCCCCCTGTCCGCCGCGGGGGTGACCCCCCTGGATTGCTTGGCTCCGTGCACTAACAATTGACTCATTGGATTGGATGTCCTGATGAAGCGGCAATCCCGTGAAACTAGTAGACCTCGACCAATCCTGGATTTGTACAATTGTTTGTTTCGCAATTTTTTATTTAAATAAATATTTTATACTATTATGCCTATTGTATTTCATCAGTACCGAGATAGTCCCCCCAAACCAATTGAGTGGGTCACGTTGGGTCTAGCTTCAGCTACTATTCCCTTGTCCCCACTCTCCCCCTTTCTCTACTGCAACTGGGATGATGGTACATTTTTAATTTTACTATTCATCTTTATATGAGGCTATACTCGCCCTTTTTGTTCAGCTGTCCATAATAGAAGATTGACTCTTGTCTCTTGTTCTGGAGATAACTCAAAAATGTCAGATTTCTCATCACTTGCTGTAACAGTGACAATGGTTACTAGGACAAATAGAAAGGATGAATCGCACAAGCAAGCTAAACTCCAGGCAAACACAGATGAAATATGTGTTAGCAAGCAGTTTTACTTGGCAATAGATATATAATTGGGGTCAAGTCATGCAATATGGACACCCTTGCTTTGTGCCAGGAGAGCAGCAGTTGTTTGGTACTGAGAAAATAGTAACATTTCTAAAGCTTCTTCAAAAATCTGAAACATCTCCTAAAATGTAGCCCTCCTATACATGGGCCCTTAAAGCGTAACTCCAGTTTTATCGGGAAGATAACAATTCTGCCTAGGTAAACCATTTTTTACATATACATGAATTCTAGGGTTGTCCCGATACCACTTTTTTGAGACCGAGTACACGTACTGATACTTTTTTCAAGTACTCGCCGATACCCAATACGATACTTTTTTTTTACTGTCATGTGACAGTATTTTATAATTTTTTATTTTTTACAGCGATTTTTTTATTTTATTTTTGTGTTTTTTAGGGGGGGGGGGGGTATTTTCAGTGTGTTTTTTTATTATTATTCACATATTTTTTAAAAATATTTATTGCAATTTATCATTTTTTTTAAATCAGCCCTGTTGGGGGTCTTTGGAGAGATATCAGGGGTCTTAACAGACCTCTGACATCTCCCCTTTAAGACAGATAAAGGGACTACGGACACAGATTCCCCAGTCCCTTCCTCAGCAGCTTCAGCTAAGAATGGAGAGAAGCTCCTCTCCATTCATAAACTGAAGCATCGTAATCACAGGTTACGATGCTCAGTTACAGTGCCTGCCGCCGAGAATGTGTTTTCAGCACGCCAGCATCGCGCTGAATCTCGGCGACAGGCTGCCGACATCTCGCACTCGCTGGAATAGTAAAAGTACATTCCAGCGAGCGCGTCATAGAAGCGACGGGGATCCGACGCGGATTCCCGCCAATTCTACACGTGGGCGGAGTTTGTTATGAATCCTAAACGAGAAATCCCCGCCGGATTTTTAAAGAAAAATCCGGCATGGGTTCCCCCCTCAGGAGCATAACGGGCCCTTAGGTCGGTTATGGGTTGTAAGGAGACCCCCTACGCCGAAAAAACGGCGTGGGGGTCCCCCCACAATCCATAACAGACCCGTATCCAAAGCACGCCGGCCGGCCGGTCAGGAAGGGAGTGGGGGCGAGCGAGCGCCCCCCCCCTCCTGAGCCGTACCGGGCAGCATGCCCTCAACATGGGGGGGTCAGGTGCTCTGGGACAGGGGGCGCACTGCGGCCCCCCCACCCCAGAGCACCCTGTCCCCATGTTGATGAGGACAGGGCCCCTTCCCGACAACCCTGGCCGTTGGTTGTCGGGGTATGCGGGCGGGAGGCTTATCGGAATCTGGAAGCCCCCTTTAATAAGGGGGCCCCCAGATACCGGCCCCCCACCCTAAGTGAATGAGTATGGGGTACATTGTACCCCTACCCATTCACCTGCAAATACAAAGTGTAAACACAAATAAAACACACAGGGTATTGAAATATTTTATTAGTTGGCCGCCGGGGGGGGTGTGTATGATCGCTTTTATAAAAGCGCCCCCCTCCGGCGGGCTTCTGTGGGGGGTGGGTGCCGCCGTCTGGTTCTCTTCCGCCGCCGGGGGGCGCTTTGATAAAAGCGCCCACCACCCGGCGGGCTTCTTTCGACGTCTTCGGCGGCGGGGGGGTCTTCTCCCACTCTCCGGGGTCTTCTCCCGCTCTCCGGGGGTCTTCTCCCACTCTCCGGGGTCTTCTCCCGCTCTCCGGGGGTCTTCTCCGCTCTCCGGGGGTCTTCTTCTTCTTCAGGACTCACCGCCGCTATCTTCGTGTGTTAGCTCAATTACTAGCGGCGGCGGCCCCCTCTTCTGCGACGTTGGCGTCTTCTTCTTCTTCTTCTGCTGTCCAGATGTTGACGCGACGCATCCTTCCGCTGTTATGCCGGGCGCGCGGCTCGCAGCGAAATATATAGGCCTGTCTTGTGACGTCGCAGTCCCATCATGCTCCGGTAGGTATCACGTGGGTAGGTAGCACGTGGTACCTACCGGAGCATGATGGGACTGCGACTTCACAAGACAGGCCTATATATTTCGCTGCGAGCCGCGCGCCCGGCATAACAGCGGAAGGATGCGTCGCGTCAACATCTGGAGAACAGAAGAGGAAGAAGAAGAAGACGCCGACGTCGCAGAAGAGGGGGCCGCCGCCGCTAGTAATTGAGCTAACACACGAAGATAGCGGCGGCGAGTCCTGAAGAAGAAGAAGACCCCCGGAGAGCGGAGAAGACCCCCGGAGAGCGGAGAAGACCCCGGAGAGCGGGAGAAGACCCCCGGAGAGCGGGAGAAGACCCCGGAGAGTGGGAGAAGACCCCCCCGCCGCCGAAGACGTCGAAAGAAGCCCGCCGGGTGGTGGGCGCTTTTATCAAAGCGCCCCCGGCGGCGGAAGAGAACCAGACGGCGGCACCCACCCCCCACAGAAGCCCGCCGGAGGGGGGCGCTTTTATAAAAGCGATCATACACACACCCCCCCCGGCGGCCAACTAATAAAATATTTCAATACCCTGTGTGTTTTATTTGTGTTTACACTTTGTATTTGCAGGTGAATGGGTAGGGGTACAATGTACCCCATACTTATTCACTTAGGGTGGGGGGCCGGTATCTGGGGGCCCCCTTATTAAAGGGGGCTTCCAGATTCCGATAAGCCTCCCGCCCGCATACCCCGACAACCAACGGCCAGGGTTGTCGGGAAGGGGCCCTGTCCTCATCAACATGGGGACAGGGTGCTCTGGGGTGGGGGGGCCGCAGTGCGCCCCCTGCCCCAGAGCACCTGACCCCCCCATGTTGAGGGCATGCTGCCCGGTACGGCTCAGGAGGGGGGGGCGCTCGCTCGCCCCCACTCCCTTCCTGACCGGCCGGCGTGCTTTGGATACGGGTCTGTTATGGATTGTGGGGGGACCCCCACGCCGTTTTTTCGGCGTAGGGGGTCTCCTTACAACCCATAACCGACCTAAGGGCCCGTTATGCTCCTGAGGGGGGAACCCATGCCGGATTTTTCTTTAAAAATCCGGCGGGGATTTCTCGTTCAGGATTCATAACAAACTCCGCCCACGTGTAGAATTGGCGGGAATCCGCGTCGGATTCCCGTCGCTTCTATGACGGCTTTGTCTCCATCGCGGCAAGCCAGCTCGGCGGTGGCTCCCGCGATGGGGCTCGTAGGTGGTCAATCTCGCCGAGAAAGGGAGCGAGATTGACACAATATCCCAGTCACCTACTGTATGTGAATGGACAGTGTCAGTGATCACTGACACTGTTCATTCAGAAAAGGTAGGAGCCGGGTTTAGCAGCTCCTACCTCCGCTCTCCATCCTGACAAATTGAGGGGGGAGAGAGAACAGCACGGAACACGGGGGGAGAGAGGACAGCATGGAACACGCGGGGGGGAGAGAGGACAGCACGGAACACGGGGGGAGAGAGGACAGCACGGAACACGGGGGGAGAGAGGACAGCACCGAACACAGGGGGAGAGAGGACAGCACGGAACACGGGGGGAGAGAGGACAGCACGGAACACGGGGGGAGAGAGGACAGAATGGAACACGAGGGGAGAGAGGACAGCACGTAACACGGGGGGGAGAGGACAGCGCGGAACATGGAGGGGAGAGAGGACAGCACGGAACACGGGAGGGAAAGAGGACAGCATGGAACACGGGGGGGAGAGAGGTCAGCATGGAACACAGGGAGGAGAGAGGACAGCACGGAGCACGGGGGCAGAGAGGACAGCACGGAACACGGGGGGAAAGTGAGGACAGCACGGAGCACGGGGGAAAGACAGCACAGCACGGAGCACGGGAAAAAACAGCATGGATCGCTGGGAAAAACAGCATGGGGGGAGAAGACTTGCAACTTCCCTGCCTGTCCAGGTATTGGTTGAGGCATCTGAGCATTTCCCCCGAGTACAAGTACTTGGGGAAATGCTTGGTATCGGTCCCGATACCGATACTAGTATCGGTATAGGGACAACCCTAATGTATTTCATTTATTTTCTTTGTCAAATTGATTTCTAAAATAGAAGCTCAGTCTTCGTTATCACCAACCGATCATTTCTAGTGTTGTAATGTGAAAAACCACAGTATCTTCTTCCATTTCGATTAAGAGTTGCCTTGGAATGTATCTCAGTGTTAATGCATAGGATGTCTCTGTTGACTTGCAGCTCAGTGCAAACATCTGGGAAAAACAATGTGCCAATGACACTGCTGGGGGAGTTGTGTACACATGCAGTGTACAAAATGTCTTCATTGTGTCATATTCCAAGGAAGCAATTAAAATAGAAATGCAGTCATTAATAGTATTACATTACAAAATGGTTTGTTAATAAATAGTATAATTATATATATCTTGTGACAGGGCAAGACCCTGCCACTGTAGAAATGTGAGAGAATAAGACACAGGATTCATATTAAAGTGATATTAAAGGTTCAATTTTGTTTTTCAATAATAAACATGTCATACGCTGTGCAGCTCGTTTGGGCCCCGATCCACGTCCCTCAGCAGATGTCTAGGCTCCTCCCCGCATCAGATAACCCCCTCTGGGAAACGCTTTCCCAAGGGGATTACCTTGCGGGCGCGCTCCCGAGTCCAGCATTTGCGTCCATAGACACGAATGCCAGAATCGGCCCAGACGCCCGCGTCACTGGATTTGATAGACAGCAGCGCAAACCAATGGCTGCGCTGCTATCAATCTATTCCAGGGCCAGATTAAGAACATCATGGGCCTGGTGCTGAGGATTTTGGTGGGGCCTTTTATAAATAATAAATAAATGCGTGGGAATCACAGCGCAGCAATGGAGGGCGCAGTCTGACAATTTAAGTGTACCCTAATGTGCTAATATGCTGTGCATACTTGTACATTGTGGCATAACCTACCCCAGGGCCTCTAAAAAGTAGTAATGTCAGGAAAGTTTACTACCACTTCAATATCACAGGATCCCAGAAACCTCTCATGGGGCCCCCTACTGACCCAGTGGCCATTGGGCAGTGCATAAGTACATAGTTGCCAACATTTTTTCAGGGACACTTTTTTTCACTATGTGGGCACTATGTATAGGATAGGAGTGTGGAGGGTATGACAGTGAGCAGTATGTACAGGAGAGGAGTGTGGAGGGTGCGACAGTAGGCACTATGTACAGGAGAGGAATGTGGAGGGTCTAACAGTGGGCACTATATACAGGAGAGGAGTGTGGAGGGTATGACAGTGGGCAGTATGTACAGGAAAGGAGTGTGGAGGGTATGACAGTGGGCAGTATGTACAGGAGAGGAGTGTGGAGGGTCTAACAGTGGGCACTATGTACAGGAGAGGAATGTGGAGGGTCTAACAGTAGGCACTATGTACAGGAGAGGAGTGTGGAGGGTATGGACAGTGGGCAGTATGTACAGGAAAGGAGTGTGGAGGGTATGACAGTGGGCAGTATGTACAGGAAGAGGAGTGTGGAGGGGATTATGACAGTGAGCAGTATGTACAGGAGAGGAGGAGAGAAGTGTGGAGGGTATGACAGTGGGCGGTATGTACAGGACAGGAGAGAAGTGTATGACAGCAGGTACTATGTATAGGAGAGGAGTGTGAAGGGTATGACAGTGGGCAGTATGTACAGGAGAGGAGTGTGAAGGGTATGACAGTGGGCAGTATGTACAGGAGGAGTGTGGGGGTATGACAGAGTGTAGTATGTACCAGAGAGAAGTGTGGAGGTATGATGGGGCAGTATGTACAGGAGGAGTGTGGAGGGTATGACCGTGGGCAGTATGTACAGGAGAGGAATGGGGACGGTATGATAGTGGGCACTATGTATTGGAGAGGAGTGTGGGGGGTATGACAGTGGGTGCTCTGTACAGGAGAGGAGTGTGGAGGGTGTGACAGTGGACACCATGTATAGGAGAGGAGTATGGAGGGTATGACAGTGGGCACTATGTATAGGAGAGGAGTGTGGCAAGTGTGACAGTGAGCACTATGTACAGGAGTGGAAGGATGTTTAGGGACTGCGTAGTGGTTAAGCGGGTCATACATGGATTGAAATTACACCAATTATGCAGAGACCAGCCATAGTCGATCTATGTATGGGCTAGCTGGTTTTACACAAGTCAATCTATTAATCAACTTGAGTACAACCAGCCTGTTTTTCCCAAAACAATCAGTGCTGCCAGCTATAGATAGCAACACTGATCATTGTACTCACTGGCAGAACACAGTAACACTACAGGAGTGATTCCCCGATCCAAAGGTCAGCAGGTGAGAGGGTGTGTGGGGACAGGCTGGGGAGAGATACCAGTCAGTGACTGGGTAGACACTGGCTAGTATCAGAGCCAGATACACATAGGTTACATACGTCGCGATCGTTGGAGCGAGAGCAATAATTCTAGCACTAGACCTCCTCTGTAACTCTAAACATGTAACCTAAAAATGTTTTAAAGCATCGATTGGGATACCAAAAAAAAAATCGTGCTTAGTTAAGTGTTTTTTTTTTATGAATGAAACAGTTTTTTTCAAAAAAAAATATGTTTGAAAAATTGCTGCGCAAATACAGTACCGTGCTAGAGCTGCACAATTAATCGTTAAAAAATTATGATCTCGATTCAACCCCCCTGACATCTCCAATGCAGAGTTTTCCGATTCTTTCATATAACTGGAGAGACTTTCAGCTGTCAAAAGAAAATATCTGGGCAGTCTGCCAAGTTCTCAGCAGGAAACATTGTAACTAACGCTTTCTTCTTAGATCAAAGGGATACATTTCTGTATGTGTGTGTGTGTGTGTGTGTGTGTGTGTGTGTAAAGAAAATATCCGGGCAGTCTGCCACATTTGTAACAACATGAAACATTGTAACCAACTTCCTTCTTAGATCAAACTTCTGTGTGTAAATGCAAGAAATGTAACCACTTAAAGTCCAACACTTGTTTCTTAAGTTAAAAAGCATTATTTTTTTCTAGAAAATTACTTGGAACCGCCAAACATTATATATATGTTAGCAGAGACAAAAATGGCAATTGCTCCAATATTTTATGTATGCATTTGCCCACTTCAATGAATAATACAAACCATAAAAACAAAACAGTAAAGTTAGCCCTTTTTTCTTTTTCATTTTAATGTGAAAGATGATGTTATCGTCATTTTAGCCAGAGGGCAGTGATGGTTTGTAAAACGAAACTGGATTGGTGCTCAGGAGTTTTAGACACACAGTAATCACACCTCCTTGATTAGTGACCACAGTGAGAAAGCTCCCAGTTCTGTGGTTATCAGGAAACAGACAACCCGGAAGTGTCCAGAACAGAGAGGAATTACAGCAACATCAAAGCAAAAATGAACAATGAGGACATGAAACCAGGACTGCAATAAGGTAAAGAAAGCTATTTAGTTAAAATAAAAATGTTCTTTAGTGACCCTTTAAGACTTCCTGTGTGTGCCAGCAGCATTCTTTGGGAGATAAGAGGAATGAGCCAGGGCAATAGGGGCAATCTGCACTGTACAAGGTGATTAGGGTGTGCACACCCTGTGCGCATGCCTATGTCAGGAGTCAGTGGGCCCCAGTCAGCAACAAGCAGGAGACAGGAGGTCTCATTTGAGGGATCAGATGGGCTCCTATTTGGGTGTCAGGAGAAGCACTATCCAGAGGCCAGAAGTGGCTAAAGACTAAGCGAGCCAAGTGAGTGGACCATACAACAGGGTGCTGCAACTAAAAGCTAAGTGAGCCAAGTGAGTGGACCATACAACAGGGTGCTGCAACTAAAGGCTAAGGGAGCCAAGTGAGTGGACCATACAACAGGGTGCTGCAACTAAAGGCTAGGTGAGCCAAGTGAGTGGACCATACAACAGGGTGCTGCAACTAAAGACTAAGAGAGCCAAGTGAGTGGACCATACAACAGGGTGCTGCAACTAAAGGCTAAGTGAGCCAAGTGAGTGGACCATACAACAGGGTGCTGCAACTAAAGGCTAAGGGAGCCAAGTGAACCAGGAGAGCTGGGCAACACAGTTGGAGTGATGGTAAGACGTGCTGCTGACAAGGGAGCCAGGTGGCTTGGCATTTTCAGCTGTCTATTCATGTTGATGTGGAAACCCCTACGTTGGCAACTTATTGTGTAAAACTTTCTGCTTTGTTTAATAAAAGTGGCCTGCCACACCCTAAGATACAGTTTGGACTAAGAAACTCATTGGAAAAGCACTCACCACATGAGTATTACCACCCCAATGCCACAATACACACCTCTACTGATTGGAGCGCAACGGTCTCCTGGATGGCGTACACACCTATCTCCATAAGGGAGCTCTGAACTTTGACAGACTCCAGCAAGACCTGGACAATAGGTTTGAGATTTCTTCCCTCCCAAAACTCTTTGAAATCTCCAAACTCCAGAACCCTGTATGGAAATGCCAAAATCTGGAGAAAAAAAAAAGAGAGAGATGAATTCTTCCTATATAAACTTTGCTTCATCATTGGTCTACCTCCTACATTTTCCTGAAGATATTATATAGCTGAAAATTGCATCAACTCCCCCCTCTTCCACTGAAATCCAGCATTATGATATAAAAACGAGAACATATAACATATGTATAAAATTAATAATGTCTTGGTGGTTGTAACAGGAGGGCCAGTGGAACCCAGAAGCTCTTAGAAACTATGATATACTCCTGTTTAAGCTTCCCTGACACCTCTTATGTGTAGATCACCCCGTGTCTCTAATAGGGGCACAGGGTGAATGAGAACCCCACTATGATCTGTGCTAGTCAGAATTAATGTGGTATACATTGTATATATATTGTGTGTTGGCTGTTGTGTACTATAAGCTTGCTGTGATGAGGTGGGGTGTGATTGCATTCTATTGTCTATTGTGGTAATTAAGTCTGCTACTGTGGTGATGTGGATTGGAGTTTAGGAGACGGCAAGGCACTCATGTGTCTGAGTCATCAGCTGTAGTTATTTAGCTCACCTGTTGTCTGCTAAGAGTTGAATTTACACTCAGCCATAGAATAGAACTCGTGGACCCTTACACTACAGTTCCCATAGGACACTGAGGCCTCGTACACACGATCAACTCTGTCCGCTGGAAACGGTCCGCTGGACCGTTTCAGCAGACAGATTCGATCGTGTGTACGGCCGAGCCGACGGATTTGGCCACCCGACAGATTTCAAAGCATGCTTTGAAATCTATCGGGTGGGAATCCGTCCGCCCGACATGTCTGCTGGTTAGTACACTTACCAGCAGACATGTCGTCCCGCACCGCCGCCGCACCGCCGCCGAATGGATTCGGCGCATGTGCGGAAGTGTTTTACTTCCTGGTGCGGTGACGTGGCGGCGTCAACGTCACCGCCACGTCACCGACACGTCAGCGCGCTCTCTGCTGGCGGGGATTTTGGTTTGCTCGTGTGTACACGCGAGCAAACCAAAATCCCAGCAGACAGATTTGTTCAAATCTGTCTGCTCGTGTGTATGGGGCCTGAGAGTGAGAAGAAGGGGAATGGTGGAATAACTTTTACTGGACTGCTCTGGAAACTTCTTACACTTGGCAGTGCAGGTGTCCACGTGCGCACATCAGCCTGTGTGCACATATCTGTGGGGGAGCAGACCAGAAGGAACCAGAGCCTAGGCCCTGACAGCGGTGACATAGAGACAGTTCTGCACAGAATGCTACAATCCAAACAATCTTTCTCTTACTGCAGGGACACTGTAGCATTCTCTCATGCTCCCCTCCTTCACTTCCAATCACCATAGCTGTCAGGGTCCCAGCACTCACAGCGCTCAATCCGTGCACAGGCACGTTAGAATCGCGTCACGGCGCGTGCCCGCGCATCTGGGGCGCGTGCGCGGCGCAGCGGCGCGGCGCGTGCACGAGCGCGCGGACGTGCGCGCCTCCTCCCGGGACCAATCACAGGCCTGACAGGCCTATTTAAACCAGCCCCTGTCTTTGCACAGGTTGCTGGTTTATCGTCAGCTCTGAGTAAAGTTTTGACACTTTGACTTGTGCCCTTTGACCTGGATTTACTTCCCGACTCAGCTCTCACCTGGAAACCTGACCTCGGCCTGTTTGTGAACTCTGCTGCCTTCTTGAACCCCTTGACCTCAGACCGTGACCTGGATTTGCTTCTGTCTCCTGCCCTTGAACTTCGGCTTACATACCTGGACTTGTCTTAGTGCTACCCGGAACCCGGACTTTTTACCTTTACCCGGATCTGCTTCCATTCGTCTGCTGGCTTTTGAACTGTGCCCTGGGACTTTACCACTTCCACCTGCCTTGGTGACCCTCCAGCACCTGCTGCACATCTCAGCCTCTGACCTCCAGTGCCTGCATCCCATCTACCTACCCCCCCCCGGTAACGGTACCTCCTTGTGCCTCTGCCTCCTGTCTCAAATTCCAGGGGGCAGGTGCGCTTGGTCGTAAAGGTGAGCCGTCCTCAGCATCTCGGCCTCGGTAAGTACTTGTGTTCCTGACAGTATAAACCAGCCAGATGTCTGAGGCCGACAGGGCGCGCTCACCATTTGAAACACTCTGCATGCAAGTGTCCGCACTTACTGACACAGTTCAAAAGCTGCAAGATGGCTACCTCCAAATAGATGGCCGTCTCCAACAGCTGGCCGTGATTCCTGGACCCTCATCTCCACCTGCACCACCATCCTCTGGAGCTGCAGCACCTCAAGTCGCCTCTAGCTCGGCCGTAATGGTGACCCACCCGGAACCACGTGTCCCTATCCCGGAACGTTTTTCAGGTGAGCGCCGGAAATACCGGGCGTTTAAAAACGCTTGCTCCTTATATTTATCTCTTCAGCCCAGAACCTTTTGTTCAGAGACTGTGAAAGTGGGTTTTGTCATTTCTCTTCTCTCGGAAGAACCTCAAGCCTGGGCTCACACTCTAATGGAGCAACAGAGCCCAATCCTAAACACCATAGATACCTTTTTTGAACACATGGCGAAGTTATATGATGACCCACAGCGTACGGCCACTGCCGAAACTATTCTCCATAACCTTACCCAAGGTAGAAGGCCTATCGAGGACTATACAGCCGAGTTCCGAAAATGGTCAGCCGACACAGGCTGGAATGAGGCTGCGCTAAAATACCAGTTTCGCCAAGGCTTGTCGGAGTCTCTTAAGGACGAGCTGGCTCGGACAGAAGTCCCGGCCACTCTTGAAGACCTGATTCAAACTGCCACGCAGCTGGATCGACGCCTGAGAGAACGTCGATCTGAACGATATCAAGTTCCACGCTCTACCTGGGCCCATCCAAGGCCCACTCTGGCTCCACAGCCACCTGCAGCTCCTCAAAACATAAACCTCCCGGATCCTGAACCTATGCAAGTTGGATTGGTCCGAGCCCCGCTTACCTCCGAGGAGAGACTGCAGAGACGTCAAAACAACTTATGTCTGTACTGCGGAGAAGCCGGTCATTTCCTTCACTCCTGTCCAACAAGGCCTCGTAAGTCCAAACTACAACCTACTCTCAGCTACAATATTGCAAACCTTTCTCAGGCTCACGTTGTTCTTTTCATTTCCTTGCAGTTACCGGAAGGGGCAACTCGTCTACCGGCCATAGTTGATTCCGGGGCATGCAGCTGTTTCTTGGACGCTACATTGGCTCAAAAGCTTCATGTACCCCTTCGCAACAAAAACCATCCTTTTCAAATTCATTTAGCTGACGGTTCTCTACCCCGATCTGGACTTATCACGCAAGAAACCGCACCTATCCGTGCCACCACCGACTCCGGCCACCAGGAATTTCTACGTCTGGACCTCATTCCTTCCCCACTGTTTCCCATCATCCTGGGTCTTCCCTGGCTACAAGCACACCAACCGGTCATACACTGGCTAAAGAAAGAGGTCAACTTTACATCCTCATATTGTTCACAGAATTGCCTTCCACCTCCAGTTGTTTCGTGCTCTGCCGTGACAACCTCGCCTGAAACTCTCCGGAATGTTCCCTCCGTCTACCTGGAATTCACGGATGTGTTCGACAAACAGCAAGCCGACTGCCTTCCGCTCCACCGACCGTATGATTGCCCCATTGACCTCTTACCCGGCGCCGAGATTCCCTTTGGCCGCATTTTTCCGCTGTCCGAGACAGAATTAAAGGCCCTCAAGGCCTATATTGACGAAAATCTGCAAAAGAAATTCATTCGTCCCTCGTCTTCCCCGGCTGGAGCGGGAATCTTTTTTGTTGAGAAAAAAGATGGAACTCTTAGACCTTGTATTGACTATCGGGAGCTCAATAAAGTTACAATTAAAAACAGATACCCGCTTCCCCTCATATCAGAATTATTCCAGCGGTTCCGATCAGCTCAAGTATTCTCTAAGTTGGACTTACGGGGTGCTTACAATCTCGTCAGAATTAGGGCAGGAGACGAGTGGAAAACTGCCTTCAGGTCAAGATTCGGGCACTTTGAGTACCTTGTTATGCCTTTTGGACTTTGCAATGCCCCAGCCACTTTTCAGCATTTAGTTAACGACATTTTCCGTGAACACCTGGACGATTTCCTGGTCGTGTATCTGGACGACATCCTTATTTTTTCACCTTCCTTAGACCTACATAGGTGCCATGTAAAGAGAGTGCTTACCATACTCAGAGAACATAGACTCTACTTAAAAGCTGAGAAATGTGAATTCGAGAAATCTTCCGTGCAATTCTTGGGATTCATTATATCCACCAGTGGCGTCGCCATGGACCCTCAAAAGGTTAAAGCTATTCAGGAATGGCCAGCCCCGGTGGACAAGAAAGGGGTGCAGCGGTTCATCGGCTTCGCCAATTTCTATCGACGGTTCATTGTAGGGTTCTCCTCCATCGTGAGCCCCATCACTCAGCTTACCCGCCAAGGTCATCCTTTTTGCTGGTCACCGGAGGCCCAAGAAGCATTCAGGAAACTAAAATTAGTTTTTTCTTCCGCTCCTGTTCTGCGACACCCCGATCCAATGTTGCCTTTTACCTTGGAAGTAGACGCCTCTGAGACTGCTACAGGAGCCGTGCTATCTCAGAGACAAGGGCCAAAGTCCCTACTACACCCTGTGGCCTATGCCTCTCGGAGACTAACTCCACCCGAAAAGAATTATGATGTAGGTGACAGGGAACTGCTTGCTATCAAATTTGCCCTAGAGGAGTGGAGGTATCTGCTAGAAGGATCGGCTCATCCTATAATGATCTTTACCGACCATAAAAACCTTGAATATCTGCGGACAGCAAAACGTTTAAAGCCCAGGCATGCCCGTTGGGCTCTTTTTTTTTCTCGGTTTAATTTTCATCTCACTTACAGGCCTGGTTCAAAGAATGGAAAAGCAGACGCTCTTTCTAGAATGTTCCCTGAAACTCCATCCACAACTGAACCGAGCACCATTTTGTCATCTCGGAATTTTCTACTAGTCTCTCAAATCGACCTGTTAAATTCTATTAAGGCTTCATCCAGACAATGTTCTGATCCAGAGGTGTCTTCATTGGTAAAACATCATGATATCTTTTTTTCCCGAGGGAAAATTTTCGTTCCATCAGAATCCAGACAACTGGTCTTGAGCACCTTTCACGACCGTAAACTAGCAGGTCATTTTGGAGCACGAAAGACCACGGAGATGGTTCTACGATACTTTTGGTGGCCAAGCTACAGACAAGATTGTAAAGCCTACGTTGCCTCCTGTACCACTTGCCAACGTAATAAGGGTCCTAAAACCAAGACCTGGGGGTTACTCAAGCCTCTACCAGTTCCAGAACGGCCTTGGTCTGAAATCTCTATGGATTTTATTGTCGACTTACCACCTTCTGAAGGCTTCACCACAATCCTAGTCGTAGTAGATCGTCTCTCCAAGATGGCACATTTTGTGCCCATGATCGGTACTCCCTCTGCCCTAGAGACAGCCAAAGTCTTCTTCAGGGAAATCGTCAGGCTTCATGGGGTGCCCAGGAGCATCGTTTCAGATAGGGGTTCTCAATTCACCTCAAAATTTTGGAGGGAACTTTGTAAATCTTTGGAAGTCAAGACCTGCCTTTCCTCTGCCTACCACCCCCAGAGTAACGGCCAAGCGGAAAGGACTAACCAAACGCTGGAGCAGTACCTCCGATGTTTCTGTTCCGCCTCTCAAGATGACTGGTCGTCCCTCTTACCTTCCGCTGAATTCGCCTATAATAATTCCGTCCATGCCACCACGAATCAAACACCCTTTTGGGCCAACTATGGCTTTCACCCGCTCTTTCTTCCTGATGCCCTCCCAGAAACACCTGTTCCGGCGGCCCAAGAGCATTTAACAGCTATCCAATTAAACTTTCTACAATTACAAAGAGTGATGCAACTGGCCCAGGAGGACTACAAAAGATTTTATGACAAAGGAAGGAAAGATTGTCCTACTTTTGAAGTCGGAGAAGAGGTTTGGCTATCTGCTACTAATTTAAAATTATCGGTCCCCTCTCGAAAGTTGGGTCCAAGATTCATTGGCCCTTTCAGGATCAAGCGCAAGATCAACGCGGTGGCCTTTGAACTCTCGTTGCCGGATTCCTACAGGATCCATCCAGTATTCCATGCCTCTCTCCTGAAACCTGTTACCCCTGATCCTTTCCAAGGAAGAGAAAGACCTCCGCCTCCACCAGTAGAGGTCGAGGGAGAGGAAGAATTTGAAGTTGAGTCCATCATCAGCTGTAGAAAAAGAGGTAGACAGCTTCAGTATTTGATTAAATGGAGGGGCTATCCCCCGGAAGATAACTCATGGGAACCCGCAAGAAATCTGCATGCTCCACGTCTAATCCGAACTTTTCATCAGGAACACCCAGAGTTGATGTCCAGCTTGGGCATCCGGAGTCCGCCCCTTGGGGGGGGGCACTGTCAGGGTCCCAGCGCTCACAGCGCTCAATCCGTGCACAGGCACGTTAGAATCGCGTCACGGCGCGTGCCCGCGCATCTGGGGCGCGCGCGCGTGCGTGGCGCAGCGGCGCGGCGCGTGCACGAGCGCGCGGACGTGCGCGCCTCCTCCCGGGACCAATCACAGGCCTGACAGGCCTATTTAAATCAGCCCCTGTCTTTGCACAGGTTGCTGGTTTATCGTCAGCTCTGAGTAAAGTTTTGACACTTTGACTTGTGCCCTTTGACCAGGATTTACTTCCCGACTCAGCTCTCACCTGGAAACCTGACCTCGGCCTGTTTGTGAACTCTGCTGCCTTCTTGAACCCCTTGACCTCGGACCGTGACCTGGATTTGCTTCTGTCTCCTGCCCTTGAACTTCGGCTTACATACCTGGACTTGTCTTAGCGCTACCCGGAACCCGGACTTTTTACCTGTACCCGGATCTGCTTCCATTCGTCTGCTGGCTTTTGAACTGTGCCCTGGGACTTTACCACTTCCACCTGCCTTGGTGACCCTCCAGCACCTGCTGCACATCTCAGCCTCTGACCTCCAGTGCCTGCATCCCATCTACCTACCCCCCCCCCGGTACCGGTACCTCCTTGTGCCTCTGCCTCCTGTCTCAAATTCCAGGGGGCAGGTGCGCTTGGTCGTAAAGGTGAGCCGTCCTCAGCATCTCGGCCTTGGTAAGTACTTGTGTTCCTGACAATAGCCCTCTGTGCAGACAAAGGGGTCCTTTGGGGGGGCCTACAGTCGCACTGCAAGGACTGGTGAGAGAGTGCACTGACCACTATTCGCACACTAATACCAAAGACTGAGATTCTGGAAGCAGAGTACATAGTACAGAGCACATAGCACCTAAACTGCATGCTGGTTTAACCACTTCAATACCCAGCCATAGAAAATTGACGGCCTGGGATGGGATTTACCATCCTAAGTGGCCGTCAATTGACGGCCTGGGCATTGCAGGCGAATATCTGGATGATGCCTGCAGCTAGAGGCATCATCCAGATATCCTCTTCTTCAGCCGACGATTCTGCACAATGTAAGAACGATCATAGCGGCGGTTCCGCCGCTTGATCGTTCTTACAGGCCGCGGGAGGGGACACCCCCCCCTCCCGCCGCCATCCGGTGCTTCTCCGGGCTTACCTGTGCCTTCGGGGGCCCGGAGAACGAATTGTCGGCGGCGGCAGGAAGCATAGAGATGACTGGTGACCAGATGGTCACCAGTCATCTCTATGACCGTCGGAGGACCCGGGCGCGATGTGATGACGTCACGCCCGGGTCCCCGTAAGTAAACAAAGCCGCAATTGCGGCTGTAAGCCCCCATTCATGAGATCGGTGAATTTTTTTTCACCGATCTCATGGTTTCCAGCCTGGAGGAGAGATGTGAGGTCTTATTGACCCCACATCTCTCCATAAAGAGGACCTGTCACACACATTTCCTATTACAAGGGATGTTTACATCCCTTGTAATAGGAATAAAAGTGGAAAAAAAAAATTGGAAAAAAGTGTAAAAATAAATGAAAAATAAGTAAAAAATAAATAAATAAAAGATAAAAAAAAAAATTAAAACGCCCCTGTCCCCGATAGCTCGCATGCAGAAGCGAACGCACACGCAAGTCCCGCCGACATATGTACACGCCGTTTAAACCACATAAGTGAGGTATCGCCGCGTGCGTTAGAGTGCCAGCAACGAATCTAGCACTAGATCTCCTCTGTAAATCTAAACTGTAACCTGTAAAAAATAAATAAAGCGTTGCCTATGGAGATTTTTAGGTACCGAAGTTTGGCGCCATTCCATGAGTGTGCGCATAATTAAAGCGTGACATGTTGGGTATCTATTTACTCGGTGTAACATAATCTTTCACATAATACAAAAAAATTGGGCTAACTTTACTGTTTTGTTATTTTTTTAATTCATAAAACAATTTTTTTACAAAAAAAAGGCGTTTGAAAAATAATTGCGTAAATACCGTGCAAGATAAAACTTTGGAATGACCGCCATTTTATTCCCTAGGGTGTCTGCTAAAAAAACCATATATAATGTTTGGGGGTACTGTGTAATTTTCTAGCAAAAGAATGATGATTATTACATGTAGGAGAGAAGTGTCAGAATAGGCCCGGTATGGAGGTGGTATAAAAGCCTGGTATTGAAGCGGTTAAGAAGACTATTGTCAAGTGCACCAATGCTGCCTATGGGCTCCAACTATAGCCGGCAGAAAAATGTAGTAAAGGACTACCTCTATAAAGCCATTCAACAAGCCCTGTAACTATTACTCATATATAGTGAAAGGGTACCCCCTCCCAGTTTGCCTAGACCTAGCATAATCACTCTTGATGCACTTTGGGAGTATAGTCTCCTAAATGCAGTAAACTTAGCTGCCCATTGCTGCACTCTAGGTGATCTTGCTACTGTTTATGCTGATCCTGGTACATAGTGTTATCCCATACCTACTGCTGACTACTGATCATACTGTATGCTGAGTTGTACTTTTACTAATCCACTTTAATGCCTCATTGGTACCAATCATAATATGTGACAATATATTGAGACTTGCCTTCACTAATTTGTTTCCTGACACAGCATCATTATTGTGTACCTTCAGTGATTTCTGATTTTCTAGTGTGTCAGAGAGGCTGAAGCCATTAACCACTTCACGACCGCCGCATGTACATATACGCCGGCAGAATGGCACGTACAGGCACATGGACTTACATGTACGTCCCTGCCTGAACAGGGACGGTGGTCCGATCGGGACCCCCCCGGTATTTGCGGCAGTCGGTAATTCCGTGGGAGGATGAGGGGGCAGCTGTTCGTTTTGTTCCGCCCCCTCCGGATCGCTCCCAGCGAATCCGCTCCCTCCCTGCTCTGCACTTCCTCTGCCTGTATAATGTAAACACAGGCAGAGGAAGTGATGTATTTCCAATCCGCTGAGAGGAGAGAAGACATCACAAGTAAGTTGCACCAACACTACACTGACACCACACACATAGGCACACTTAACCCTTTCAGATCACCCCCCCAGCCCCCTGTCACAGTGTCACTCATATATTTACTGATCACTGCATTTAGTGTCAGTGTGACAGTTAGAGGGACAGGCAGTTAGTGTTATGTCCAGGGTAGCCCCCGTACCCCCCTGTAATAAAGGTTTAACCCCTTGATCACCCCCTATTGCCAGTGTCACTGAGCGATCGTTTTTCTGATCGCTGTATTAGTGTCACTGTTGCTGCTAGATAGCTAGATAGCTTTTTCACTAAAAACATGTGGCTGAATACATTTTGGCCTAAATGTTTGACAAAAATTTAGTTTATTAGATTTTTCTTATAACAAAAAGTAGAAAATATCTTTTTTTTTTTTAAATATCGGTCTTTTTCCGTTTATATCGCAAAAAATAAAAATCGCAGAGGCAATCAAATACCATCAAAAGAAAGCTCTATTTGTGGGAAGAAAAGGACGCTAATTTTGTTTGAGAGCCACGTCGCACAACCGCGCAATTGTCTGTTGAAGCGACGCAGTGACGAATTGTAAAAACACCTTTGGGCATTTAGCACCATATTGGTCCTGGGCTTATGTGGTTAAGGAGGTTGAGACAAAGAACAGAGAACCCACCCTATCCAGAGGCTCCTGCAGGGAATAGCACTACAGGTAATACGTGTGTTTTTCAGTGTCGAACATGATCAATAATATTTATGCAAAATACTATGGGCCAGATTCAGGTAGATGGGAGCATCTTTGCTCCAGAGTAACGCTTCTCATTTGCGTTACGCTGCAGAAATTTTAGGAGCAAGTGCTGTTATTCAAGAAGCACTTGCTCCTAAAGTTGCGGCAGCGCATCGCAAATGAGCCGGCGGAATTCAAATTGGGCGGGTACGGGGCGTGTAGTATTTAAACGAAGCGCGATCCCGCCGCGAACGTACTGCGCATGCGTCGAGTGTTAAAACATCCCCGTGCGCATGCTCCAAATTCTGTGAATGAACGTCAATGACGTCACATTCCCATTCATGAACTTTTTACGCAAGCGACGTGATTTTTTTTTTTCCCGACGCGATGACGACGCCTATACCTAACATAGGATACTCCAACCCCATGTAGGTATATCTTCGCGCCGCGTATCCCGTCCGGAAACGTCGTACCGTCATTGCGTCATTCGCTCGTGAATTGCCGATTTCCGCTCATTAACATATTTTTTGAGCGGAAATCGGCGGGAACGCCCCCGGCGCCATTTTTAAGTTGAAGTAACGATGCGATGGCGAAACTCAGTTACGCTGCTCGCATCGGAGCTTTAACCCGGCGGGCTTCAAACGCGGGCTCAAAGTCACAGTTAGGCTGGCGGATCTGTTCCTGAATCTGGCCCTATACATCCCTTAATTACATTTAGGTTGCCTATCAGAAACAATTGGTTGAGTAGCAATCAAATATCTGTATGGCTTTGTGCCAAGACTGCATTAGCTGGTCGTATAATATCAGTCACACTCCTCCAGAAAGGTTCTAATTCAATTACGTCATTCATCCATTGTCTCTGCAAGTGATCAGACATGGTGTGTAAACACTGAAATATTTAAGTGTTACTAAACCCACAACAGTAAAATCCATCTGTATATGCAGTAAAGCAGGGTTGTTATACTCACCGTGGAACCTAAGGGGTTAATCCTCCACATTGTGTAAAAAGGCTGTTTGATCCTGTCTTCTCTGATCCTCCCCTTCTTCCACAGTCTCCAATCCATCTCCTGATAGTACAGAGGCTTTGGAGTCACCCTGCACATGCTCAGTTTAGTGTGTATTGCTAGAGAGTGTTTTTTTTTCTTTGTGCTCCCATGTGATCAGCACAGGGCAAATCTCTACTGTCCAGACAGAAGGTCAAGGGTCCTGCAGCCTCATAGGACATTTGGGGGAGAATGAAAACTCCTCCTACAAGCTTTAACCAGACACTGATAGAAGTCACAAGACTGCTATATACTGTTGAGGATAAAATGTATTCAGCAGTTTATATTTTCTAAAATAATTGCATTTTCATGTTCTGTGTACTGTGGGAGACCAGATATAGTGAATGCAGAGTGTTTAGTAACACTTTAACATTTAGGCTAGGTTCACACTTGCTCTTTTCTTTGAAAGGTGATCCGCAGTGAATTACTTTTCAGAATGTAGCCACTGTCATGCATTCAGGAGGAAATCCTGCCTCATCTGGTATACCTTTTTTTGAATGTCAATTGTAACTAATGTGCAGCGACCATGAGCCAAGCATTTAGGTTGCAGTTGTGTTGGGGGCCTCATTGACTCGATTGGTAAACTTGACAGACGGTGGCGCCTGTCGATTCGGCATGCTACGCAAAATTTGGTGTGGTATGTAAACAGCACCCTTTGGCTGCATAATAGGCTATATGGTGGGCAGATGGGGTGCTATAACTGCAGATCAACTGCCTATTTTTACTGCCAACCACCCTGGCTGCCCTTGTGAAAGAGGTAATGTGCACTATGCTCAGTTTGCTCTAGAACGCTGAAGCACTTGGGTACATACAAACTAATACAAGAAAAAAAGGCTAGGAGGAGAGGAGCTCGGTCAGTCAATCTCTGTGTCTTTTCGGCAGAGCAAACTGCGGGGGGATAAAATGCAGACAACTATGGTAAGTAATATCACATTGTCCAGCAGAGAGCAGATTGCGGTTTGAAATTGGCCTCTAAGGCCACGTACACACGATCAAATCGATCTGCTGGAAACGGTCGGCCCGACCGTCCCAGCAGACAGATTCAATCGTGTGTACGGGCGAGCCGACGGATTTGGCCAGCCGACAGATTTGAAAACATGCTTTCAAATCTGTCGGCTGGGAACCCGTCCGCCCGACATGTCTGCTGGTTAGTACGCTAACCAGCAGACATGTCTTCTCGCACACGCGTCGAATGGTTTTGACGCATGCGCGGAAGTGTTTTAATTCCTGGTGCAGTGACGTGGCGGCGTCAACGTCACCGCCACGTCATCGACACGTCAGCGCGCTGTCTGCTGGCGGGGATTTTGGTTTGATCGTGTGTACACGCGATCAAACCAAAACGGCAGCAGACAGATTTGTTCAAATCTGTCGGCCCGACCGATTTGAACAAATCTATTTGGTCGTGTGTACGCGGCCTAATTCTGATTTAATATTTGCATGTACATACATTGTAATTCAGCGTGGTTGTAATCATTGTGACCCATACTGAATCAACATCTGTGTCCCTGTAGGGAAAGATTTAGGATACTGTTAGAGCCGGTTCACACTGGGGCGATTCGTCAGCCAACTCAGCCGCCTGACAAGTTGCATCCCGTTCTATTCAATAGAACCGTTCTAATAGGAGCGATGCAAGTCGCTCCGACTTAGAAAAAGGTTCCTGTACGAGTGTGAACCGGCTCTTAGGCATTTCTGATCAGCCCTTACAATTGTAATAAAGCTCTTCATAGTATTGATTAGGGTGACCACGTGTCCCGGATTGCCCGGGACAGTCCTGCATTTTGCAGGTCTGTCCCGGGCACATTCATTCCAGGACAATACAGTGTCCCAGAATAAAACTGACACAGCCACCCCCCCCCCCCCGGGCCAATCTGACGCCCCCAAAAAAGGCCGCCACATCACCGCTTTACTCACTGACAGTACTTGTCCTGGCCGGGAATGCCTGGAGGAGCACAATCCCGCCCCCTGCTTGTGTTTGGAGAAATCATAAATCCCGCCTCTTGTGTCCAATCACTGTGCTGTGATTCGTTACAGCACAAGCTGATTTTTAAAAAGGGAGTGATTTGTAATTTGGAAATGTGGTCAGCCTAGTATTGATCCCATGTAGATAATGATGATAATATCCTAGTATGCTGTATTCACGTTTCCTCTTTCTGGAAAACAAAGAGATGGGAAAGGAGGGAGACAGCATGACCACTTTTAAAAAAAAAGTTAAAAATAAATGCTCACAAAAGTGAAAATAAAAACTTAGGGCCAGATACACCGTCGTAGCTCTGTTTCTAGCCCGGTGTATCTATGCGACTGATTCTTAGAATCAGTTACGCATAGATTTGGAGTAGATCCGACTGGCGTAAGTCACTTACACCGTCGGATCTTAGATGTAATTCTAAGCTGGCCGCTAGGTGGCGTTCCCGTCGCTTTCAGCGTCGAATATGCAAATGAGCCTGATACGCCGATTCCCGAACGAAGTTGCGCGCCGTCGACGTAGTTTACGTAGTTTGCGTACGCATAAGGTTACCCCTGCTATATGAAGGGTAACCTTGTATAGGTCCGGTTTAAGCCATGTTAAGTATGGACGTCGGGACAGCGTTGTGTATTTCCGTTGTTTATGTAACTCGTCGCGAATAGGCCTTTACGTTAATTACATTGCTGTTGAAATCAATGTATTTGCGGCGTACTATGGAGCATGCGCAGTGGGCTGCGTTTAGGGCTGGCAGGGTGCGCTTAATTTAAATACAGCACGCCCACCTCCTTTCCTATTTGAATTACGCGGGGATACGCCGTCCCCTTTACGCTACGCCGCGCAAATTACGGAGCAAGTGCTTTGAGAATACGGCACTTGCTCCTGTAAGTTGCGGCGGCATAGTGTAAATAGGATACGCTACGCCGCCGCAGAATCTACGTGAATCTGGCCCAAAGGGTATATATACAGTATCTCACAAAAGTGAGAACACCCCTCACATTTTTTTAAATATTTTATTATATCTTTTTCATGTGACAACAGTGAAATTACACTTTGTTACAATGTAAAGTAGTGAGTGTACAGCTTGTATAACAGTGTAAATTAGTCTTCCTCTCAAAATAACTCAACACAGCCATTAATGTCTAAACCACTGGCAACAAAAGTGAGTACACCACCAAGTGAAAATGTCCAAATTGGGGCCAATTAGCCATTTTCTCTCCCCGATGTCATGTGACTCGTTAGTGTTACAAGGTCTCAGGTGTAAATGGGGAGCAGGTGTGTTAAATTTGGTGTTATGGCTCTCACTATTTCATACTGGTCACTGGAAGTTCAACATGGCACCTAATGGCAGCTAACTCTAATGCCGCGTACACACGATCATTTTTCGGCATGTAAAACACAAAATTTTTCAGCATCTAGAAATGATTTGATTTTTTTTCCAACTTCATCATTAAAACGACGTTGCCCACACACAATTGTTTGAAAAAAAATGCTCTAGCAAAGCGCGGTGACGTACAACACGTACAACGGCACTATAAAGGGGAAGTTCTATTATGAAGACGCCACCCTTGGGGCTGCTTTTAGCTGATTCCATGTTAGTAAAAGACGATTCGCGCTTTTCTGTCTGTTACAGCGTGATGAATGTGCTTACTCCATTACGAACGGTAGTTTTACCAGAACGAGCGCTCCCGTCTCATAACTTGCTTCTGAGCATGCGTGGGTTTTTAACATTGTTTTAGCCCACACACGATCATTTTTTACAACACGAAAAACGACATTGTTAAAAAAGGCAGCATGTTTGAAAAAAAATGTTGTCGCTTTTCAGAACCCGAAAAATGATGTGAAGCCCACACACCATCATTTTAAATGACATTTTTTAAAAACGTCATTTTTTTATTCCGAAAAATGATCGCGTGTACGCGGCATGAGGGTCTGAAAAAAAAAGAATTGTTCCTCTACACGAAGATGGCCTGGGCTATAAGAAGATTGCCAAGATCCTGAAATTGAGGTTTTCAAATTTTCGAATCTTCGAATTTAGGAATACCGCATCTAAATGAATGGAACATAACAAATTCAAATTTTTCCGAATTAACCAATTTGTCGAATTTAGTCGAAAAACAAATTCAGACGTCCACCTCCGTTTTGGCAGCAGCATCCCTAGGTCATCAATTCCTTTTGTCTAGTTATAAGGGCACCCGATCATAAAATCCCATACCCCCACCCAGGGATGTATTCTGGCCTAGGCCAACAAGGCCCAGGCCTAGGGCGGCACTTTGTGGGGGGCGGCCCTCTGTCCTCTTCCCACGGCGTCCCTCTCTCCTCTTCCCACGGCGTCCCTCTCTCCTCTTCCCACGGCGTCCCTCTGTCCTTCTTCTCCCAGGGCGTCCCTCTGTCCTTCTCCCAGGGCATCCCTCTGACCTTCTCCCAGGGCGTCCCTCTGTACTTCTCCCAGGGCGTCCCTCTGTCCTTCTCCCAGGGCGTCCCTCTGTCCTTCTCCCAGGGCGTCCCTCTGTCCTCTTCCCATGAATATGACAGGGATGTGGCTTTGACAGGAAGGGGTGGGTCATATTTAAATTAGAGGGTGTGCAAGTTTAGTCAGGCCTAGGGCAGCACAAAACCTAAATACACCTCTACCCCCACCCCAACTTTGGTCTGTATCATTGTCTTTATTTATTCTATGGGCCAGATTCAGGTAGAATTTACGTGGCTTATCTCTAGATAAGCCGCGTAACTTCTAACCTACGCCGTTGTATCTGTTTTCTGTATTCAGAAAACAAGATACGCCGGGATTGAGTCCAGATACGAGCGGCGTAATTGTATTTCGCCGTCGTATCGGAACTGCAATTGTAAAATGGCCGCTAGGGGCGTTCCCGCTGATTTACGTCGAGAATATGTAAATCAGCGAGATACGACAATTCACGAACGTACGCGGGCCCGACGCAGTCACTTTACAACGTTTCCGTAAGATTGACGTCATTGACATTCACGTAGAAAATCCCGTCCTAATGTGGAGCATGCGCACTGGGATACATTGACGGCCGGCGCATGCGCAGTGCGTTTGCCGTGGGATCACGCCTAGTTTAAATACTACACGCACCCTACCCGCCCAATTTGAATTCCGCCGGCCCATTTTCGCTACGCCGCCGCAACTTTAGGAGCAAGTGCTTTGTGAATACAGTACTTTCTCCTAAAGTTTCGGCGGAGAAACGTTACTCAAGAATAAAGATGCGCCCATCTACCTGAATCTGGCCCTATGTGTTATTTTTTAACTTCATAATTTATATTTCCTACGAGTGATTGAGCGTCGATAGCCTAGCGCCAGTCCTGAAGTTGGGAAAAATAAAATGTATTCCTCTTTCTGGAACCCACTTGCTCCTCTCATGCAGGGTCTCAGCATTGTTCCCATGGCTCTGCCTTGTGGCCACAAGTCATTCCACTCCATCCAAGCTCTATGATACGCTCTCCTATACATTGAATATACATCAATCACACAGAGAATTCATGTACTGCAGGCTCTAGTGATTACAGCTTGACCCTAATACAATAAAGATGCCCGCATGACAAAAATGCATTTAGACACGAGAGCCTTGGAAGGAAAAAAAACAAAACATGCAGACACAGTAAAAACAACCTGATGGAAAATTGACAGATGAGGGGACAATGACAACTGTCAGCGTATGTAGATACATCAAATCTACATTGTCAGCCCCTGGGAACCTGCAGGCTCTTCCACCTAATAGAATTCGAAACAACAGCCATCAACTAAATCAATTTTTATATATGATTTTATAATATATACTATATGTAAAAGTAATAAGCAGTCTTTGTCTATTATGTATGTTCTGTTTTAAATGCTAGGCAGGGCCGCCATCAGGGGGGTACAAGCAGTACACCTGTAAGGGGCCCGGGGGCCACCAGGGCCCCAGATGGCAACCCGCTCTTTTTTTTTTTTATAAAAAAATATATATTTTAATTTTATTTTTTATTAAGGGGCCAATTTTTTTTCTTTTATTTTTTTTTAAAGGCAACCCCCCGTTTTTTAATTTATTTTTTATAAAAAAAAAAAAAACATTTTTATATATTTTTATTTTATTTTTTTATTAAAGGGACATTTTTTTAGGGCTCCCCGGGCCCTAGATGACAACCCCCCCCCCCATTTTTTATATAAAAAAATATTTTTTATATATTTTTTTATATATTTTTTTATTTTTATATTATATATATATATATATATATATATATATATATATATATTAATAATATATTTAATATATATTTAATATATTAATATATATTTAATATATATTAATAATAATAATAATTAAAGGGCCCAGAGGTCCCCAGGGCCCCCGGATGACAACCCTCCTTTTTTTATAAAAATGTTTTACTTTTTTTATATTATTTTATTTCATTTTTTTATATATAGATATACTTTTATTAAAGGTCTCAGAGGTCCCCAGGGCCCCATGTGTCAAACCCCCTTTTTTTTTATAAATGTTTTTTTTATTTTTGTTTATATATATATATATATATTTATTATTAAAGGGCCCTGGAAGGCAACCCCCTTGTTTTTTTTTTTTGTTTTTTTTTTATAAATGTTTATTTCTTTTTTATATATATATTTATTTATTTATTTTGTATTAAAGGGCCCAGAGGTTTCTTTTTATCAATAGTGCAATAGTGATCATCTCTATAGACCACTGCAGCCCCCTTAAAGTTCTTTCTTTGCACAGTTTCCATTAGCTTGTGTAGCACACCCCCTAAGGAGCCCCAAGTAATCTGGGATCCCCACCCTGCACAGCCTGGCACACCAAATTTTTACAGGCACTCAGAGTCAGAAACAGCCCGTTTATTGAGGGTATTAACTCAGATAGGGATGGTAGATTTTGGGATGCCCGCTTAACTTCAAAATAATTACTTCAAAATAAATTCAGGGACAACTCTTCCTATATACAGTCTCTATATACAGCTCCACTCTTCCTCCAGCACACACTTGCTTGAAGAACCTATCTGGAACACTGTGAATGATCCAGAAATCTCTCCGTTAGATGGAGCAATTGCCCATTACAGGCAGGAACCCGATGCCCCTTAGATGTGTAGCAAAAGTTCAGTGTCCAGCATTCATTACTGTGACTACTGATCCCAGCACCGCCTTTTCAGGCACTTCCAATCCACCTGGCTGCAGCTGCCCATTTTACTAGCCCTCCTGGCTAACTTCTCCCCACAGACCTCCCAGACTTACACTCACCAGCCCACCCGGCTGACTCTCAGGATATCTCCCAGACGAGCTGCTCCCGATATGCCCTCTCCTTGCTCCCATGCATGCAGGAAGGGTTTCCTCTATGTGTTTTGGTAGGATCCTTCCATCACCCGAGCCCTGGCCCGAGGTCACCTCCCCAGACTATGGGGTGCCCTGCAAGGGCCCCTGACAGCACCCTTAGCACTCCATCTCCATTTTCCACCTGACTCCCCCTGCTGGCATGACTCATGGCTATGTATGAGTTGAGTCTGCCCCCTGACAGCCCATTTTCTGGGGATTGGCTGAGGTCCTCATAAATATGCATGGCAGCCCCTCCTAATCTCCCACCCTCCAGTTCTGGAAGTTTCTACAAGCTTCCAGACCAGGGGAACTGCCCGAGAAAGCTACCAGATGAGTCATCCAGCCCCCAAGTCACTGTTTTTCCTCCCAGCCAATCTGGAAAGCCAAAACATCAGGTGATCCTATTGGATGCCTAGCGCCGGGAGGAGCAGAGAGGAGACACACCGTAAAAACTGTTCCAGGAGAGGACACCGAAGCAGCTTTCCCCGAGCCCGTCACGCAAGGACAGGGGTGACCACGCTGCAAGATGGCCACATCAGCTCTGCACTCCATAAGGACTCAACCGCTGCTTTCACCACCCACATCCAGGGGAGGGCTGACTGGCAGACAGTGGGGGGGTTTCTGGGGGTGTTAGTGCCGCACCGCACGGGGGGTAGGGGTAGTTGTGCTAGTGCCGCTCCACTGGCGGCCCGGAGGGGGGTTTGTTTGCTGCACCTTCACAAAAAAAACACCAGCCGCCACTGCCTCACACCCTGAGCCCTGTGAAACCTCTCCACCCTTACAATCAATGAAGATCAGGAATGAGTCATGCGGAGAGGGTTTGCCTAGTTTCCCCACTGGATAGATTTCCTCTAATTATTTATACATAGACAGTGATTGCTGGGACAGGAAGTGAAAGGAAATCTCCCCAGGCTGCACTAAAAGTTGGTTCTAGTGGAAAGAAAAAGGAAGTGAAAACACATACCATGTCGCTGTACAAACATGCTGATGGAAAATTGATAAGGCAAAGACCTTCAAAGAACCTTGTCATCTGCCTCCATTAGCGGTATAGCGAGTCTGTCCCACACCACCATCACATTTCTCTGTGTAAATTGCCTTAGCTGTAACTTTATTGGCACATCTGTCTTCTGGACTTAGACTATCAAATCGGCTCAGCGCTCTACAGAGCTCAGCAATGGAGGATTGTCAGGAGCTCTGTGTGATCGCCAGACAGTAATGAGACATGGCAGGCCACTCTACCACCAAGCCGTCACATTTAATGTGCCTGCACCCAGCACATTCAGCAAACTTTTGTTACCCTCATATAATTTGTATGAGATACTTATTTAGGTCACCTAAACTTCAGAAATTTGTCTTAAAAAGTATGAAAAGCTCTCAGTTGAAGCTCTTGGAGGTGAAACTGAGCAGATGTGACAATGCTTTTTACAGTTTACTGGCCTTTTATACAAAAAACTTCTATTTATTTTTACATACATGTTGTGTCATATTGTAGATGGTAATATTTCTTTCACATATGGGTATAGAGCCCTGGTGGTTTTGGCACTTTGTGTGCGGCTGTCAAGACCCCTGCAGATACTAATCTATGTTTCACTATAGGCCTGTTATAGCAGTGAATTCTAGTTGTCTCATATATTGTGTCTCCTGAAATATGTCCCACCGACTACTATAGCATGTTTTTTTTTTTTAAGATATTTTTATTGAATTTTTCACAAGAACCAACAACACAACACACACAAAAAATTAAAACAACACAGAACATACATCGGCAACAGTTTGCTCCTTAACCTCCCTGGCGGTATGATTCTGTCTGGAATTACGTACCAAAAGCGGTACAATTATTTGCATGGAAATTTGGCATTTTATACTGTAGGCATGCAATTCTTAGGAATAACTCACTTAAATCTGTCCAAACAAGACATCCCGGGTATGATAAAGTTTGAAAAACAAAATCATAATTTTTTATATAATAAAAAACTATAAATAATTATAACAAATTATAATGTAATTATAATAAAAAATATTCAATAATGTAATCAACTCAAAAACACTGAAATTTGCTCAGTTGCAGAATTGTCGCTGTCATTATTTTATTTTTTTATGACGAATTTTCCCCACAAATCGCTATCGCTCAATTCTGCAAGTGATTAAAATTTATTATCGCTGTTTTCTAGCTGATCTAAAACCATTTTTGACATAAAGGGACACTTTTGGTTGCTATGGGCAATTTACAGTTTCCAGGCAGAAAGAACACTTTTTATTTTATAAAAGATCATGTAGGACACTGGACAGACCACTAGGGACATGGGGGGTGTGTATTTTTTACATACAGTACTGTAATCTATAAGATTACAGTATACTGTATGTAAAGTGTTTGTTTACTTTTTTGAATTTGGCGCCGTTCTCCGCTTCCGTGCGTCGTAACGTCGCAGGAAACGGAGATCGGCGGCACACGGGGACGCTGTGTGAATCAAGCGAAGCACCCGCTCGCTCACACAGCGGGGATGCATCGCTGGATCCAGGAAAAAGGTAAGCCAGCGCGCGCTGCAGGCTCTGCATGGCTACCCCGAGCGTGACTCGGGGATACCGTTCTTAGCAGAAAAACCCACCCCGAGTCACGCTCGGGGATACCGCCAGGGAGGTTAATCACTCCATACCATTGTCAACAGCATACATATAAAGAAGTCATAAGTCAGAGTAGAAAGCTACATACATCAAAATATAAAGGCATTATTACCACTTTGTGGGACTGCATATTAAGATTATTATAGCAAAGGGAGGCTACACCACCAACACTGCTTTTTACGGCTGTATAGGAGATAGGGTCAGGGGGCTAGCCAGCCACCTGCCCCAAATCTTAGGCCGCGTACACACGATCAAATCTATCTGCTGGAAACGGTTGGCCGTTTGTACGGGCGAGCCGACGGATTTGGCCAGCCGACAGATATTTAAAGCATGCTTTAAAATCTGTCTGGTGCGTTGACGTGGCGGCGTCAACGTCACCACCACCTCACCACCACGTCACCGCGCTGTCTGCTGGCAGGGATTTTGGTTTGATTGTGTGTACAGCGATCAAATCAAAATGGCCAGCAGACAGATTTGTTGAAATCGGTCGGTCCGACAGATTTGAACAAATCTATTTGCTCGTGTGTACGGGGCCTTATAGAATGACTTATTTATTTTCCTAATTTCAAAAGTGAGGTTGTAAAGCGGGAGGGCGTCATTGACTAGTTTCAACCAAAGGCCCCTTGTCTGTGTCGCCGCCCCCTTCCATGTCAAAAGGATGGATTTCTTAGCATAGAAGTATAGGATTCAAAGCAATTTTTTGACCTGGGAGGGAACAGCGAGGTCACCAAAGACCCCCAACAGACAGTTCTTAGGGTCCAGTATATTGGCGAGCCCTAAAGCAGAAGAGAGGAAGGATCCTATATTTCTCCAAAAGTCTCGTATAACAGGGCAACTCCAAAAGCAGTGGATAAAATCAGCCACCTGCCCGCATCCGCGGAAACAATCCGCCGAGGCCAGTATGCCCATTCTGTGAATCCTGGCCGGGGTCAAGTGTGATTGATGAAAATTTTTTAGTTGAATTACCCTGTCTCTGGAGGCTATAACAGAGGTCTTAAAAGTATCACAGAACTCAGTCCAGTCATCTTCTGTCATAGTAATATCTAAGGATTCCCACTTGCTCTGTGCCGCCTTAAATCTAGGATTAGAGTTCACCGTTAGGGCTAAGTAATAGTTAGAGATGAGTTTTGTTCGGTCTGGGGAATGCAAAAGCTTTTCTAGGTCAGGAATCGCAAGTGGCCTGTTCAAGGAGCCAAACTGGGCTTGCGCGGCGTGTCTTAACTGGTCATAAAAGAATAAAAAATTGGGGGGAAGAGTAAAGTCGTCTCTCAACTGGGGAAAGGACTTAAAGCCTTCTGAGGTATATAGGTGGCAGGGCCGCCATCAGGGGGGTACAGGCATTACACCTGTAAGGGGCCCGGGGATCCCCAGGGGCCCGGACGGGACCCACCCTAAAAAAAGCCCGGGGGTCCCCAGGGGCCCGGAGGCCACCAAGGGGCCCAGATGGCAAGCCCTTTTTTTTATAAAAAATATATATTTTTTTTATAAAAAATATATATTTTTTTTATAAAAAATATATATTTTTTTTATAAAAAATATATTTTTTTTTTATAAAAAATATATATTTTTTTATAAAAAAAATATATTTGTTTTAATATATTTTTCTTTTATTTTTTATTAAAGGGCCAATTTTTTTTCTTTTATTTTTTTAGAGGTCCGGAGGTCCCCAGGGGCCCGGAGGCCACCAGGGCCCCAGATGGCAAGCCCTTTTTTTTTATAAAAAAATATATTTTTTTTATAAAAAAATATATTTTTTTAATATATTTTTCTTTTATTTTTTATTAAAGGGCCAATTTTTTTTCTTTTATTTTTTTTAGAGGTTCGGAGGTCCACAGGGGCTCGGAGGCCCCCAGGGCACCGGATGGAAACCCCCCTTTTTTTATTTATTTTCTATAAAAAAAATATATATATTTTTTAATATATTTTTATTTTATTTTTTTTATTAAAGGGCCATTTTTTTAGGGGTCTAGGGGCCCATAGGCCACCAGGGCCCCAGATGGCAACCCCCTATTTGTTATTTATTTTTATATAAAAAAATTTTTTTTTTATAAAAATATATATATTTTTAATATATTTTTCTTTTATTTTTTATTAAAGGGCCAATTTTTTTTCTTTTATTTTTTTAGAGGTCCGGAGGTCCACAGGGACCTGGAGATCCCCAGGGCCCCAGATGACAACCCCCCTTTTTTTATAAAAAAAAATATTTTTTATATATTTTTTTTATTTTTATATATATATATATATATATATATATATATATATATATATATATATATATATATATATATATAATATTATTATTAATAAAGGGCCCAGAGGTCCCCAGGGCCCCCGAATGACAATCCTCCTTTTTTATAATTTTGTTTACTTTTTTATATTATTTAATTTCTTTTTTTAAATATATAGATGCATTTTTATTAAAGGGCTCAGAGGTCCCCAGGGCCCCATGTGTCAACCCCCCTTTTTTTATAATTGTATTTTTTATTTTTGTTTATATATTTTTTTTATATTTTTATTTTTTATTAAAGGGCCCAGAGGTCCCCAGGGCCCTGGAAGGCAACCCCCTTGTTTTTGTTTTATATATATATATAAATGTTTATTTCTTTTTTTATATATATACTTTTTTATTTCTTTCTTTTTTTTTTAAAGGGCCCAGAGGTTTCTTTTTATTAAAGGGCCCAGAGGTCCCGAATGGAAAGCCCCCTTTTTTTGTAATTTTCTTTTATAAAAAAAAAAAAAATAGGGTCCCCGGGGCCCCATTTGGCAACCACCTTTTAAAAAAAAAAAATATTATATATATATATATATATATGTATATATATATATATATATATATATATATATATTCTCTCTTTTTTTCTTTTTATTAAAGGGCACAGAGGTCCCCAGGGCCCCGGACGGCTACCCCCCTTTTTTATATATATTTTTCTTTATTTCTTCTTTTTGTAAAGGGCCCCCCGCTTCTCAATTTGCGGCAGCAGCCCCCCCCCCCCCCCAGGGGGCCTGAAGCTGTGTAAGGGGCCCCAAAATTCCTGATGGCGGCCCTGATAGGTGGCATAGGTACTTAATCCCTTTGGATATCCATCTCTGAGGGTCAGGTAAAGAATTAAATTCTGGAAGTGATGTATTGAACCATAGCAGATTTTTTAGAGAGGTCACCCATGAACCCAGGGCATGTTTGAGAGTCACTGTTTTAAACAGGGACAATGATGTTTGCAGCACAGTCAGTCCCGGTCCTGGGGGGGGGGGGGATGCGCCTGCGGTAGACAATGTTGTGTAATGTCTCGAACGATGTGACCATAGCCCCTTCAGTGGTAGTACATGCATTATTGCAGTCAGGGTGTAACCAGTCATGAATAATCACAAGTTGGGAAGCTTGGTAGTAGAGGTAAAAGGGTAAAAGTCAGGGAAAGCCAGTCCTGCCAAATGGGAGGGTAGTCTAAGTGTTTCAAGTGCTACTCTAGGGGCCTTACCATTCCACAGGAATGTTATACAGATCGAGTCAATGCTCTTAAACAATGCTTTAGGGATTTTGCATGGGGCATTAGCTAAGACATATAGTAATTTAGGTAGGTAAATCATCTTTAAGACATTGGCCCTTCCCATCAGATCCAGAGGTAAGTCTTTCCACTGCTTAGTCTGAGACTGCAGCTGTAGTAGCACAGGGCTCAGATTATTGGCAATGTACAGGGACAGTGGCAACTGGACCACAACTCCCAGATATCTAAACAAGGTGGCCATCAGCAATTTAGAGTCTGAATGGATTTGAAGAGTAGGTGACCGATCTATGGGATATTTAATGGATTTCTCCCAATTCACTCTGAATCCCGAGAAGTCCCCGAAGTCAGACACCATTTTTAACACATTAGCTAGTGAGTCCTGGGCATCTGCCAAATTCACCAGCGTATCGTCAGCATATAGCGAGATTCAGTCCCTGACCCTTTGGAGAAATTGTGGTGCATCAAAATGTATGAGGATACAGGACCATGCGCTATGATGCACGCAAAAAAAAATGATTCCAGATGCATGGGGATGCCATTATGCCAGTAGGAATCAATGGCATCGCTGCATGTCTGTAAAAGGGCAGCTCGTTTCTGTATGTTGCGGAAAAGCGCTAGATTTTGCGTGCATTTTGGCCACGCACAAATGTGAACCTAACCTAGGCCTAGATTCACAAAGCGATTACGCCTGTGTAAATGTTGTTAGACTGGAGTAATTTCGACTTACGGGCGTTTTTACGCTAGTCGAAATCCTCAAACCATGAAAAGACACCTGCGGGCTTCATTTCGACTGTATTACGTGTTAGTACGCCTTCAGATCTACGCTGCAAGAAAATTGCGGCCACTGGGCGGACTTCCTGTTGTTTTTCGCCGTCAGGGTATGCTAATGAGCTTTTGCCTGCAATCCACAAAATTTCGCACTTTCAACGCAATCTCTTACGGCACCTTTAGTCATCTTTTTTTTCCGTTTCACTATACCAGCTTTTTGCTGCTCTAATATTAGACAGCCCATGTTAAGTATGGCCGTCGTTCCCGCGTCGAATTTCAACGTTTTCCGATGTCTTTTATTATTTTTAACGTAAGTCGTCCGGGAATAGGAATGTTCGTAAACGCCGCTACTCAAACAACGAATGACGTCACGACGTGATTTCGCGCAATGCACGGCGGGAAATTCCTGAACAGAGCATGCGCAGTTCGATCGTCGCGGGGACGCGCTTAATTTAAATGCTTCACGCCCCCTAATCACGTATTTCGATTGCGCGGCGGAAAAAAAATACGACACAATAGCGTACGCGCAAAAAAACTACCTGAATTCGGTGTAGAGTCTGGTGAAATACGGCAGCGTACCGTATTTCGATTACGCAGCGGAATATTACGTCTTTGTGAATCTGCCCCCTAATGTCTACAGCAAACTGAAAACATCAGCAGCAGCCTATGCAACGTGACCTGATAGAAGCTTATGGACTGATAAAAGAGACAGCTTTAAAGGAAATTGTTATTGTATATTGTGACATGTCAGGATGTCAGGAATGGCTTCATGCGGAATACATTTGACACGTGAACAACCTTGTTCATCTCTTTAATTTGTAATATATATTATATATACACTATACATATACATAGATGAAGGCAGCTATAATTAGTAATTATTTCATAGGCTGCCTGGGCTTTATTACTACTTCTAGTTGCAGTAAATGATGCCTTTTTACAAAAGGGTGACAGATCTCATTAGACACTTCATTGCTGATCTGCTGAGTCACCCTTCACATTTTTGCACTGTACACACTAACCGCTATGCATTCACCTACTATAATGTGCCAAATCCAATTTTATTACAATAGACATCTGTCTCCTGGAAATAAGGAGGATTCGCCATGTTAGTTGAGTTTACGGCACTTTTAGAGCAAGTTTCCCTGAGGACCGGTCACGCTACGAGGCACATTCACCAACATTAGTCTAGTCACACATAACCAATGCCACAAATTGTGTGTGAACAGTATTATGAAAATGCAAATAAATAATATAAAGTCCAAGGTGACAATCTCATCACCATAAATAAATAAATGTGAATCTTCTGGTTTGATGTTCCTTCAAAAAGCTTCACCACGAGTGCTCATGACTGGTAGGTGGCAACTCACCAAAGGTGTCTGACCACGTTTTACAGTAGGTCGAAATGCAGTTACTGTATATACTCGAGTATAAGCCGACCAGAATATAGGCCGAGGCACCTAATTTTACCACCAAGAAATGGGAAAACGTATTGACTCGAGTATAATACTAGGGTGTCCATCTGCATGGCTCACTGTGCCTCACTTTGCCTCACTGTGTCCATGCCTCACTGAGCCCATGCCTCACTGTGCCCATGCCTCACTGTGTCCATGACTAGACTTACATTTAACATGGGAGTACCGTATTTATTGGCGTATAACACGCACAGGCATATAACATGCACCCTAACTTTAAGAGGGAGGTTTCAGGAAGAAAACGTCCACAGCCCCCTGCGTATAACACGCAGGCACAGTTTACCCTCTATTTTAGGGGTAAAAAAGCGAGCGTTATACGCCAATAAATACAGTATATAGAAGGGGTGCCCGGCTTTGAAAAAACGGTGCTCCCCGGCTGTAGGTCCCCCAGACAGCAAACTTATCACACTTGTAAAGGAAGAGTGGGGCTATATGTGTGCCTTTGGCTGTCCGGTACCGGGTCCCCAAAGTCCGGGAGATCAGACACAAAAAGAACAGGGCTGGTGGCCTGGGAGAGAGGGGGGCGAGCACCGCCGGTCCACAGGTTGTATGGTCTTTCTCCCAATGCTCGCAGAGGGGAAGAGAGGAGAGAGCCGGCTGGTTGTTCAGAGTGCAAGGGACATCACTAGCGGCTTTCATTTCAATAGCCGAGTGTTCCCCTGGTCCTGGGGAATTTGATAGACAGATCACCCGTCCAATCTTGGGATGAGTGACGTTTATCAAAGTTCCCCTGCCAGGGGGCGGGGCTTACTGTGTCATCAAGCGGCAGGAACACAGCAATTGAAATGAAAGCTGTTCAAGAAGCTGTCCCTCTGCACTCTTATCATCCAGCCGGCAAAGCTCTTCCTCTTCTCTGCTCCCCTGCATGATGAACACAGGTAGGCTGCATTTAGGACAACGGCAGGCTGCATTATGGACACGGGTAGGCTGCATTATAGACATGGGTAGGCTACATTATGGATATGGGTGAGGCTGTGTTATGGACACGGGTAGGCTGCATTATGGACACAGGCAGGCTGCATTATGGACACGGGCAGGCTGCATTATGGACACGGGTAGGCTGCATTATGGACACGGGTAGGCTACATTATGGACATGGGTGAGGCTGCATTATGGACACGTGTAGGCTGCATTATGGACATGGATGAGGCTGCATTATGGACACGGTTAGGCTGCATTATGGACACGGGCAGGCTGCATTATGGACACGGGTAGGCTGCATTATGGACACGGGCAGGCTGCATTATGGACACGGGTAGGCTGCATTATGGACACGGGTAGGCTGCATTATGGACACGGGTAGGCTGCATTATGGACACGGCAGGCTGCATTATGGACACGGGCAGGCTGCATTATGGACACGGTTAGGCTGCATTATGGACATGGGTAGGCTGCATTATGGACACGATTAGGCTGCATTATGGACACGGGTAGGCTGCATTATGGACACGGGCAGGCTGCATTATGGACCACGGGTAGGCTACATTATGGACACGGGTAAGCTGCATTGGTGGACACGGGTGAAGCTGCATTGATGAGCATGAATAAAGTTGCTTAATTCTGTAAGTGTAATTTCATGAGATAGTTTAGTAGCTAGTAGCTCAGGACTTGAAATTTTGAGCCCTGATGTAGAGGCTCTGGAAGTGACGAGTCCACACATCTACATACGTTTCATAGTACTGGCGTCATCGGTGAAACGTACTTGGTGGAGTCTGTTCCCTTATCCTCAGCCGCCATCTGGGGGGACTTTATATATTTATTTGCTTTTTCAATCACCACTTTCTTTTTCATAATACTCTTCACACCCAATTTGTATTATTCACCTTGATTTTTTAAGCACCAACACCTTTACATTTGATTTTTTATATGGTTCAGTGTTTACACTTTCTTAAAGGGGCGGCTATGTTTTCAAACATTACACTAGGCGCCATTTTCAACCCACTTATTATCACACATAAGTGACATAACCAATGCTGCTAATCATATTTCCCGATATACAAATGAGCACTAAAGGAAGTAATTACAAACCCGCACCTGAAACAAAATAATTAGCAATCAAGCAAAAAAATGTTAGTCATATAACAATCCTTGTACCAAAATGTTACAATACATTTTTAATTTACATAAAAAGATGCTCCAATAAAAAAAATAAAAAAAAAAAAAAAAAAAACGGCATCATATTGGTATTTTGTTTTGCTGGATTCATATGATGTTTTTGGACCAAAAAAAAAAAGTGCATGCAGCATTTTGAGCAGGTCAGCACATGGCAGCGCACCAATACTGTATGTGTTGAGCTGTGCTGAAGAGCATGAGCATTCAGAAGTGACATTTTTCATGAAAGGCACTGCACATCATCAACATGCATAATGCACTTTATAGCATAAACAGGGTGGATTCAGGCCTTTTGCTTATCAGGAATGCATACCTCCCAACATTTTGAGATGGGAATAAGGGACACCTACTGGCAAATGTATGCAGGTATAGGACATGCCCCCTGCCACACCCCCTTAAAGGAAAATTAACCAAAAAAATGCTTTTCTTTACCACTACTATTCCTTTATATTGAAAAGGAATGATTATATTGAAAATAAATGTATTAAGCGCCAAAATGGGCGCTTACATGCAGCAAATGAAGAACGGGCAAAAATCTGAGCATACGAAATAGACGTCACTTCCGGTCACACGTGTAACCGGAAGTGACGTCTATTTAGTCTCCACACACGGTTTACGATTTTTGCCCGTTCTTCATTTACTACATGTAAATGCCCATTTTGGGTCTTAATACATTTCTATATATTTTACATCTTCACGATGAGAGCCTTCCTTTGTTTTTCCTGATTCACATGTGTAAGCTTTGACTCTACTGGAGATCATCGCCAGCAGCTAAGACACCAGAGGTTGTCTCCTTAGGCTGCATTCACACCTAGCGACACCTAAAGCACGGCGTTTTGTGGCGTGATTTGCCACGACAAATTGCGGTGTTTTGTACCGTGATTTGCCACGACAAAACGCGTTGTTTTAAACCCTATCTTTTTTACAGGTCATTGTCTGCTATGCCGAACGCCGAAGCCGCCTGAATACGCGCGACAAAAAAAGGATCCGGGACTTTTTTTAGCTTCACGCGATCAGCGTTTCGGCGTTCGGCGTGGAGATGTGAACCATCTCCATAGATATTAGTGTTATTTCTCCCCTCCAGCGTATCTGAGTGTCGCGCTTCAGGCGTTTTGTCGCTCAGGTGTGAATGGAGCCTAAGTTGCACTCAGAAAGGAAGGATTGTAAAGCAATAGCCTGTGCTGCTCTAAGCCGGATGACATATCTGTAATGCCGCGTACACTCGATAATTTTTCGTCATTAAATGTCATTTAAAACGATCGTGTGTGTGCTTCACATAATTTTCGGCTTCTGTAAAACGACAAAAAAAAATTGCTGCATTTTTTAACGACGTTTTAAACTATGTCATTTTTAGGATTGTAAAAAATTATCGTATGTGGGCTTTAACGACGTGAAAAACCTGCGCATGCTCAGAAGCAAGTTATGAGGCGGAAGCGCTCGTTCTTGTAAAACGACCATTCGTAATGGAGTAAGCACATTCATCACGCTGTAACAGACAGAAAATCGCGAATCGTCTTTTACTAACACAAAATCCGCAAAAGCAGCCCCAAGGGTGGCGTCACCCGCATGGAACTTCCCCTTTATAGCGCCGTCGTAGGTGTTGTACGTCACCGCGCTTTGCTATTTTTTTTAAACGATCGTGTGTAGGCAAGGCCGTTTTAATGATGAAGTTGGAAAAAAATATGTTTTTTCTAGATGCTGAAAAACTTTGTTTTTTACAAGCCGAAAAAATATCGTGTGTACGCGGCATAAGGCTCGTTTTCCCTATTGGTGAGGTAGGCACTTTGTGAGCTCATTTATAAGGAAGATCATTGTATGAATCACTTTAGGACACTGTATTTGCAAGAATTCAATTGGACTCAGGACTTTCTCCAATTTTGGTTTTACTTTGATGCTTATTTCACTTTTGATTTGCATTATTGGCACTTTTAACATTGAAGCATTTGGACTCTACCTCATTGTCATCTTTGTGATATTTTTCACTTTATGCACGTTTGCACTTGGTTATATATAGTGTATGCTATCTAGTACGGATATTTTTTTGCATTATTATCTACACTAATGCCGCGTACACACGATCACTTTTTGTGATGAAAAAAAAACCAACGTTTTATGTGACGAAACAAAACAACGTTTTTCAAACTTCATTTTCCAAAACGACGTTGCATACACACCATCGTTTTTCCAAAATGCTCTAGCAAAGCGCGGTTACGTACACCACATTCGACGACACTCTGTTCCATTGAACCCCCGTCTCATAACTTGCTTCTGAGCATGCGCGGGTTTTAAAACGTTGTTTTCAACATCGTTTTGCCCACACACGATCACTTTTTATGACACAAAAAATGCCATTTTGAAAAACGACACAAAAAATTCAAGCATGTTCGAAAAAAAATTTGCTCGTTTTTTTGAAGTCATAAAACTACGTTTTGCCCACACGATCATTTTAAATGACGTTTTTGAAAACGTCGGTTTTTTTTCATCACAAAAACTGATCGTGTGTACGCGGCATTAGAGGTTGCGCTCATCACATTCCTTTTCATTCAATTTTAGTGCATTTGTACACTTTTGAGCCGCAATTTCACATATTTATTTATTTATTTATCATACACATTTTCTTCTTGATTGAAATAATACACATCTACTGTACACATCAGGCAAGCGCTGGAGATTCACCTTCCATATTCCTTTATATTGACTTTTAAAATTTACAATTTAGAAATTGGTTGAAAGGTTTAGCACTGGAAAATACGTTTCGAAGATAAAAAGTGCATTTTATATACAACTATATAGCTCAGACCAAAATGAAGGCGGAAAGAGGGACAGAGGGACATTGCTCCAAATCAGGGACAGTCCCTCGAAATCAGGGACAGTTGGGAGCTATGGGAATGCGTGCAATATTGCACACTTTTCCAACTAGAAGAGAAATATGATGCACTTTAGCAGACGCATGGCAGTGCCATTACTTGTTCATGGCCCTCCCACGCATTTGAAAACATTTGCATTTTTGCACGTGCCAAACCACATTCACCAAGCTGTTCGGGACATTTTTGTAAAAGAGTCAGGGACTTATTTTCTGTGCTTCTTGCTTGTAGGGCATTCCATTGGAATGAATGAGCTGCCCTACACAACATGCAAAAAAAAAGCGTGGAAATACACCCACGCTTGGTTGCACTTGTAGGTGTAGGTGCACCAAGCCTTAACGTGACCTTATTTTGTTTGAATTCACAGTTTTACACAACCCTCCTAAATAAACCACACAACTCTGACTGTCATGATGACTGATCACATATCTTAGCTATTAGGTGGTAATTTACAAGCCAAGGCCTTGACTTGGCATAATTAGGTCTGAGATTCCTTCTTTTCCTTGAACGTATTTTCTTTCTCTCTAACATATTGCAGCTATCACAAATAAATTGGCCGCCTTCTCGTTTTTTTGTAATCCATAAAATTGAGCGGCCATTAAATAGAATGTATGGATTCTGATGTGTGAGACGGGTGCCTTCTCATTCGCATTTCGGTGGCTGCCTGGAATGTCCTTTTTTTTTTTCATTTTTATTTCCACATCTGGAAAGTGTAACATTCACAGATGGTCTCCCTGCTGCTTAACATTATTGGTGTTTGTATTCCTTCTAGTGTGGCCTTCTAGCTAACCTCTATAACACATAATTAGAGGTGTCTATAATGAGACTTCTCCTCTCCATGAAAATTAGAGGAATGCAGCGGCATGGCTAACAAGTAGAAGCTGCAATGAATACAAAGGGATCCTGAGACCGGGATCCTACAAAAAGAAAAGTTGGTGTCAACGTCTACAAAAAGAACTGTGTGCAAGCAGGTATCTTTTGACATGGTAATGATGACCAAAAACTTCACATCATCAAGGCCTCCCTATTACAGTGTATCTAAATCCAAGAACATAAAACCAATGTGTTGCTGAAATAAAAATGAAAATCAAAAAGCTCCTGTAAAAGAAGTGTCTTTGTACTTACCTGTCCTGGGGCCCCTTCCTAGGAGGTTCTCCCTGTTTCAGAGCAAAGCTTCTTATCTGACACACTTGAAGGTCTGTTGGGTGCTTCGGCCCCCAGAAAAGCAACTCTTCATTAAAATGGATGTGAACAATGGAGGGCTCCCTGTAAAGAAAATACAGATGCTCCTGTAAAAGAAGAGATGTTGAACTTACCTGTCCTGGTACCTAATAGAATTTTTGCTCTTTTGCAGAGAAGAGCTGCCTGAGTCTTGATAGAAATACAAAAAGGAGCACCAGATTGAAAAAAGATGGACATTTTTTAAATGTATTTAACCACTTGTCATCTGCCCGCCGTCAAATGACGGCGGGCAGACGACTCCATTGTTCTGACATCACGTCATATGACGTGATGTCCCTTTAAAGCCGCGGGCGGGCGCGCGCGCGCGTCGCCGGCGGCGCGCGCGCGCGCGCACCCGCCGCTCCGCGGGGATCCCGTGCGAGTGCCCGGCGGCAACGATCACCGCCGGGCACACGCGATTGCTCTGTAAGTGAGCTGGGACGTGCAGCTCTGTATGTAAACACAGAGCTGCACGTCCCTGTCAGGGAGAGAGGAGAGCGGTTGTGTCCCTTGTACATAGGGACACAATCGGTCACCTCCCCCAGTCACCCCCCCCCTCCCCCTACAGTTAGAACACTCATAGGACACACATTTAACCCCTTCCCCGCCCCCTAGTGGTTAACCCCTTCACTGCCAGTCACATTTATACAGTAATCAATGCATATTTATAGCATTTTTCACTGTATAAATGTAAATGGTCCCAAAAATGTCAGAAAAGTGTCCGAAATGTCCGCCATAACGTCGCAGTCCCAATAAAAAAATCGCAGATCGCCGCCATTAATAGTAAAAAAAAAAAAAAAAAAAATGCCATAAACTATCCCCTATTTTGTAAACGCTATAAATTTTGCGCAAACCAACCGATAAACGCTTATTGCATTTTTTTTTTTACCAAAAATATGTAGAAGAATACGTATCGGCCTAAACTGAGGGAAAAAATATTTTTTTTATATATTTTTTGGGGTTATTTATTATAGCAAAAAAGAAAAAATATTGCATTTTTTTAAAAATTGACGCTCTATTTTTGTTTATAGCGCAAAAAATAAAAACCGCAGAGGTGATCAAATACCACCAAAAGAAAGCTCTATTTGTGGGAAAAAAAGGACGCCAATTTTGTTTGGGAGCCACGTCGCACGACCGCGCAATTGTCAGTTAAAGCGACGCAGTGCGGGAAGCTTATATTTTGTCTGGGCAGGAAGGGGGTGTAGGTGCACAGTAGGTAAGTGGTTAATGCCTTCAGCCCCGGAGGAATTTACCCCCTTCCTGACCAGAGCACTTTTTACGATACGGCACTGTGTCGCTTTAACTGACAATTGCGCAGTCATGCGACGTTGCACCCAAACAAAATTGACGCCCCTTTTTTCCCCACAAATAGAGATTTCTTTTGGTGGTGTGATGGGGGCCACTTTTGGGTGCAGGGTGACCAAGAAAATAATGAACACTGAGACCTCGTACACACGAGGCAATTCATTTGTTCAAATCGGTCGGACTGACCGATTTGAACAAATCTGTCTCTTTGGATTTTGGTTTGCTACGCTGACATGTCGGTGACGTGGCGGTGAGTTGACGCCGCCACGTCACCGCACCAGGAAGTAAAACACTTCCGCGCATGCGCCGAATCCATTCGGCGCCGTTGCGAGACGACATGTCTGCTGGTAAGTGTACTAACCAGCAGACATGTCGGGCAGACGGGTTCCCACCCGATAGATTTCAAAGCATGCTTTGAAATCAGTCGGGTGGCCAAATCCGTTGGCTCGCCTGTACACACGATCGAATCTGTCTGCTGGAACGGTCTAGCAGACCGTTTCCAGCAGACAGATTTGATCGTGTGTACGCGGCCTGAGAATATGTCTTGGATTACTTAAAATAGGACAGCCATATTTATCCACAATATCTCCCAGAATATATGTAAAGACTATTCTTTGTTTGTTTGATTCTGAACTCAACATGTTAGTTGAGAGAGCTGATCACATTGGCCTCTGTACAATGTAGGAGACGGGCCAACTCCTACTAGAGCTCCTGCTATTGTGAGAAGATGTCCTGTGTTTAAACTTATGATAATGTATCATCTACTGTGTGAAGCTCGGTGACAACAAGTCTGACCTGTAGTGAAATCCCGATTTATCATAACAATGACCAGGCTGCTTAAAGGGATTAGTTAATTAGCTCATGTTAATTCGGTTTCTGGTCACAGGTGTATTTTCAGGGTAATATGTATATATGACTTGTATTCTGGTTCTAATAAAGATTCCTGCTTGACCCTCAATACAGATAGTCCCAGAAGTGTTGGATTCTGCAGATTTCTGAACCAGTGGTTTCTCTTCAGCTATTATAATTGTCATTATTCTACACTAGTGATGAGCTTTGGTTCGGACTTGGGTTTGGTCCAAACCCAAGTTGATCCAAATCCAGAAGTTAGTTACCATTGCTGGGCCAATGAACCGCAAACAGGAGATTCCCCGCCCTGCATCTGACGTACACAAAGAGGTGGGAATGTTTGTGACATCATTGACCCAATAATATGAGCACATGGCCATATTAGATCAATGATGACATGAGCATCCCCACCTCTTTATGTACATGCATCTGTGGGGCGGAGAATCCCCAGCAATGACAGCTAACTTCCAGGTTCAAACCAAATCAAATTGAAACCTGCCCCCCCCCCAATTGCCCTGCACTGTTGCTTGGATGTTGCTATAACACACTTAGTTGTCAATGCTCACCCCCCCCCCCCCCCCATTATATGAGCAAGCTCTCAAAACCCTACACAATTCCTCTTCTTCATTGCAACATCGTTGATCTCACAGAGCAACCTGGACAGGGGAGTAAGAGTGCATGCAAAAGGGGTTGAAATAGAGATAGAGCTCAGTTTGTGATGCAGGGCCATCTTAAAGCGGAGTTCCACCCAAAAATGGAACTTCCAATTTTCAATACCCTCCCCCCTCCGGTGTCACATTTGGCACCTTTCAGGGGTGAGGTGGGTGCAGATACCTGTATAATAGAGGTATTTGCACCCACTTCCGGTGAGAGTCACTCCACTTGAGGCAGAAGAGCGCAGTACACAGGGTAGGGAGGCAGAAGCACAGTACAGGGGTAGGGAGACAGAAGAGCACAGTATAGGGGTAGGGAGACAAAAGAGCACAGTATAGGGGTAGGGAGGCAGAAGAGCACAGTACAGGGGTAGGGAGGCAGAAGAGCACAGTACAGGGGTAGGGAGGCAGAAGAGCACAGTACAGGGGTAGGGAGGCAGAAGAGCACAGTACAGGGGTAGGGAGGCAGAAGGGCACAGTACAGGGGTAGGGAGGCAGAAGGGCACAGTACACGAGGGTCAGGAGGGCACAATACAGGTTCCTGGAAGGATCTCAGGACAGCTTAGTTAAAAGTTTGACTGTCCCAGCTAATCTGGCACAGTTGGCAAGTATGATGTAATACAAGATTGTCATAAGGCCCCTTTGCACTTGGGGACCCTGGGCAATGTCCAGGGTTGTCCATGAATTAAGACAGCCTTTCTGTGATGGTGGGGATGAGCAGTAATGGCTCAGAGTGTCTTAGAAACATCCAAGCATCAAGGTAGAATAGGATAATGCCATCTCTGGGAGTTCTTTGTCCAAGCTTTTGGAGTTACATACGGTATGGCCTAGACCTATACGAAGGACGTTATTCAACTTTAATCAAAGCTGTACAGTTTGTTGCTATCTACAGACACCTCTTACATGCATGGGCAGTTTTTTTTTGGTAAAAGTGAACTAACTATTCAACTCCATTAAATGTAATTATTATTATTATTATACAGTATTTATATAGCGCCAACACTTTGCGCAGCGCTTTACAATATAATTGGAGACAGTACAGCAATAATACAATTCAATACAAGAGGGTTAGGTGGGGCCCTGCTCCTAGGAGCTTACAATCTAATAGATATACACAAGAGAACCAAAGAAAGGACGAAGGGTTATTGTTCTTCTACAATGACATCTGGGTTACGTTACATGGTCAGTTTAGATATCCACAGCGCTTATTGGTGTTTTATGTAGAGAACAATGTGTTTGTGAACATTGGGAGATTACTGTACTACACAGCACTCGTCCCTATTATACGGCTGTTATGCAAGCTCTGGAAATGACTGCATTGTATAGAATCCACATCAGGATCATCTGATCAGCTCTTTGTGATGCATAGACACAAAGATCATTGTTCCGAGTAAGAACAACATACCAAGGACGTGTTCCTTCACCAGGCCCGAGCTCCATCCGGCTCCATGGAAGGCCGGAACTTCTTGTGCTGTACTCAGCCCATTTCTATGAATCAGAAGAGCTCTCAGCACAAACACATCTCTATAGAACCAATATCAACATATAAATCACAACATTACTAATCCTGATCTGGAGAGAGAAAAAAGCGATAAACAGCCTCTCTTCTCTCCAGGCAGACAATGTTTTGTTCCTAAACACAGCTTTGGCAGTTTGTACAAAAAATGTGAAAAAAAGGAAAAACATCTCACTCAGCGTGATTAATTACCTGCTGAGAAAACATAGATAAGAGGTGAACAGAATGTGCAAAATCATATGAGCAGGGAAGTTATTTACCGAGGAATGTCCAATTTCTGCAAAGCTGTGCTCACTGCAAGATCAGCTGATTGCCTGCCGATTACTCTGACTTGGAGATAAGGCACTTTTCAGGAGATCAAAGCTGGCCATACACATGTCAATCTGATTGTTCAATCTCCTTTGAAATGTGGAGACCTACCTAAAGAGCCATTCCAATTTGTGTCCAATAAGGTTGGCCATAGTTCCCGACTGTCCCTGATTTGGAGGGAATGTCTCTGATTTCGAGCAATGTCCCTCTGTCCCTATTTCCTCCTCTTTTGTCCCTCATTTTGGTCTTCTCTATATAGAATGTGAATATACTGACATATGTCTAATTCAAATATTTTTATCTAGGTTATACATATGTTTTGGGCCATCCTGTGACTTTCTGTATCCAGGGCCGTTTGAAGGAATTTGGGGGCCCCAAGCAAAATGGGGGCCCCCAAGCACCCCCCCCCCCCACACACACACAAAGCTTATGCTAGCGCTTCACAAATTTTTTACACAAATGTTCTTACTCCTCCCCCCTCCCTAGTCCCTATGTTTTTCTATTCTCACCTCCCCTTCTTCCCTGAAGGCTGCCGCTGTAGTGTGGCCGAGCTTCTCTTCCTTCTGTCAGTCCGGTGTTCCCACATTATGGGTCCCCAGTCCCCTATCAGATAGTGCCTGGGCCGGGCCGGGTACCGCGCGGTACAGGAGATTCAGTTTCCTGTGTTCCCTGCCGGACTGAAAGGAAGTGAGCACTCAGTATGCACTTCCTGTCAGTCCAGCCGGGAACAGGAAACTGAATCTCTTGTACCACACGCGGTACCTGGCCGGACTGACAGGACTCCAGGAGGAAGGAAGAAGAGCTCGGCCACGATACAGCCTGGGAAGAGGAAGTTGGGGGCCCCAGGCCAGCTCGGGGCCCCAAGCAATTGTTTGTTTTGCCTGTCCTGTAGCGACGGGCCTGTCTGTATCCTCCGGGGTGGGTTGCCATTCATGGTCCGGCGCTTGGCCACTTACCTGGCACAGCATCCACGGTGAGATGTTCTTTTGGTGATGGTTGTATATTGGCAGATGGTCGCACCTTTTTCTATAGAACTGTAACAATATATTTTCCACGATGTATATATAAAGATATTAATGTTTATTTGTTTATTTTTAGTTTTGTGACATATTCCTTGTACATATCTTTCAACAAATTGAGTGCCTATCAGGGCTCAAGTCCTGCGGGAACGCGTGGAAATGGAGTTCCTGCACTTTTTTCACAGCAGGAACGCAGTTCCCTTTGCAGGACTAGAGCAGCCGAGCTGCCTGAGCCAATCCTTCACTAAGCGGCGATGCCCAGCTCGAGTCACTGTCAGGCGAACCTTAGTAATCTTTTATGTTACTGGCCAATTCCTGTATATGGATTTATTGGGTAGTGTGCGGGTATTCCGTCACTTCCTCGATGCCGCAATGTCTCCTGGGAGCTTTTGTAATTTTTCCCAGGAGGCATTGCGGAGGTCTGCCGCGAGATATCGCGGGATTTAGAAAGAACTTGCGGTTTAGTAATTATGCATATGAGCATACCATTTTTTTTTTTTTTTGGTGGGGGAGTGGATCTTGGGTGGGAGTTCCCACACTTTTTTCCCCAGGACTTGACCCCTGGCACCTATGTATGACTCCTGAGGACGCGGACATCAAGTAACCACGAAACATGAGACATGTAGAGTTTACATACACTTCCCAATTACTGGTACTCTGTATATATCGTTGGTAATATGTGCCAACGATAATTTGATTCATGGTTGTCACAACTGATATTTTATTGTAAATGTTATGGAATGTTTCTATTTTTTCTATTTTTGTAATAAAAATCTTTTAATTATAATATCAGTTGCACATATGATGCCATTATAGTCCACCAATAGCCTACCTTTTCTCTACAATTATCTATATAGATTTATATAAAATGCACGTTTTATCTTTCAAAAAGTGTTTCCCAGAGCTAAACCTTTCATCAGATTTCTAGATTTCTAAATTGCTGCATTTGTAAAGCCCTGTACATTTATTTGTAAAGCCCTGCCCACGATCGGATATCTGATGGAATCTAATCCGATGGATTTTTTCATCAGATATGAAGCTGAGCTCATCAGTCTTGCCTACACACCATCGGTTAAAAATCCGATCGTGTCAAACGCAGTGACGCAAAACACTACGACGTGCTGAGAAAAATTAAGTTCAATGCTTTCGAGCATGCGTCGACTTGATTCTGAGCATGCGTTGATTTTTGACCGATGAACTTCCCCACAGATGATCGTTTTTTAACCATAGGAAAAATTTAAAACAGGTTCTATTTTTTTTCACCAATACCAGTGTTAAATAAAGTCCTTGTGGATTTAACTTCTTGCCAACGGCGGCACGACTATATACGTCGGCAGAATGGCATAGCTTGGCAGATCGACGTATATGTACGTCGCATTTAAGGCCCGGGGTTGTGGGCCAGCGATCAGTGCTATAGAATTGCATTGATGATTGTGTAAATGTGACTGGCAGTGATGGGGTTAACCAGTAGGGGGCGGGGAAGGGGTTAAGTGTGTCCTAGGGATGTGTTCTAACTGTAGGGGGGATGGGCTAAGTGTGACATGACACTGGTCACCGCTCCCGATTACAGGGAGCTATGATCAGTGTCCTGTTACTAGGCAGAAAGGGGAAATGCTTATTTACATTAGCATTTCCCCGTTCTTCCTCTCCATGAGTCTGGTCGCGGGTTCTGCGGACTCGATGTCCGCCGGGAGTCTCGCGATCATCTCATGGAGGGGAAGAATGGGGAAATGCTAATGTAAACAAGCATTTCTCCTTTCACCCTTGCGACAGGACACTGATCATAGCTCCCTGTAATCGGGAGCAGCGATGATTGTTGTCTCACATGTAGCCCATCCCCCCACAGTTAGAACACATGTCTAGGACACATTTAACCCCTTCCCCGCCCCCCCCATCTACTTATTAACCCCTTCACTGTCAGTCACATAAAAAAAATGCCATAAAACTATCCCCTATTTTGTAGGTGCTATGGGCCAGATTCAGAGAGCCGTAACTCCTGTCTAACTGGTGTTAGACTGGAGTAATTTCAAATTACGCGCGTTTTTTAGCTAGTCTGAAACCTCAAACCATGAATAGACGGCTGCGGGCTTCAATTCGACTAGATTACGTGTTCGTACGCCTTCGGATCTATGCTGCAATAAAATTGCGGCCACTGGGTGGACTTCCCGTCGTTTTCCGCGTCGGGGTATGCAAATGAGCTTTTGCCAACGATCCCCGAAATTACGATCTTCAATCGCAATCTCTTACGGCACCTTTAGTCATCTTTTTTTTGCGTAACACTATACCAGCTTTTTGCTGCTCTAATATTAGACAGCCCGTGTTAAGTATGGCCGTCGTTCCCGCGTCGAATTTCTACGTTTTCCGACGTCTTTTATTATTTTTTACGTAAGTCGTCCGGGAATAGGAATGTTCGTAAACGACGCTACTCTAACAAAAAATTACGTAACGACGTGATTTCGCGCAATGCACGGCGGGAAATTTCTGAACGGAGCATGCGCAGTTCGATCGCCGCGGGGACGCGCCTAATTTAAATGCTTCACGCCCCCTAACCGCGTATTTCGATTACGCAGCGAGAAATAGACTACCCCGCCGTAGCGTACGGGCAGAAATCTACCAGAATTCGATGTAGAGCCTGGTAAAATACGTCAGCGTAGAGTATTTCGATTACGCAGCGCAAATTTAAGTGTATCTGAATCTGGCCCTATAACTTTTGCGCAAACCAATCAATATACGCTTATTGCAATTTTTGTAACCAAATGTAGAAGAATACATATCAGTCTAAACTGAAAATTGTTTTTCTTTTATATATTTTTCGGAGATAATTGTTACAGCAAAAAGTTAAAAATATTGAATTTTTTTCAAAATTATTGCTTTATTTTTGTTATTGCGCAACAAATAAATATTGCAGAGATGATCAAATACCACCAAAACAAAGCTCTATTTATGGGGAAAAAAAGAATATCAATTCTGTTTGGGAGCAACGTCGCACAACCACGCAATTGTCAGTTAAAGCGACGCAGTGCCGAATCGCAAAAATGTGGCCTGGTCTTTGACCAGCGTAATGGTCCGGGGCTTAAGTGGTTATAAACCCACTTTTGACATTTAAAAAAACATATGCAAGACAAAGGCATAATGAGCTAGTATGTATATTATGTAATACTTACCTGGTACTTACCTGGTACCCGACACAGCACCGCCCAGTGACATCGTCCGTCACGCCCGTGCATGCGCGCTGGAGCCACCAGTCACAGCATTGACCTCCTTTAGAAATGACACGTGCCGTAGACATTGGCGCACGCCTCTATTGTAAATATCTCCTAAAGCGTGAAGGATGAGCTCATTATATGAGCAGTGCAGCACAACACTCTTTCCATCCGGATTTTTTTGTCGGATATCCGATGAAGCCGACTTTCATCAGTCTTGCCTACACACCATCGGTCAAAAATCCGACCATGCCAAAACGCGGTGACGTAAAACACAACGACGTGCAGAGAAGAATGAAGTTCAATGCTTCCGAGCATGCGTCAAATTGATTCTGAGAATGCGTGGATTTTTGACCGATGGACTTCCCCACAGACGTTTTTTTATCCATAGGAAAATTTTAAAACATGTTCTATTTTTTTTTTACCGATGGAAAACAATCCGATGGGGCCCACACACGATCGTTTTGTCCGATGAAAACAGTCCAGGGCTTTACTCTGAGCTCTGAGATCTGGTACCAGATCATTTTCAGGTACTTATACGGATTGCATAAAAAAAAATAAAAAATACACGTAATGATGTATTAATGAATATAAAGCGGCATTGATTTGTGTCTTTCACACCTGCCTGGAGTTCAGCTTTGTTCTAGTTATGTATAATGGGTTTCATAGTATGACTATCATATGACAGCCGGGGTAGCAGTTACTGGCAAGTCAACATTACGACTTACTTATTGCTTTCTTACAGAAACAAGCCGAGCCGAATGAAATAAGTGATTTTTTTGCCCCTTAAATTCTCTATTATTTATTTCGATCCAGGTTATTGCAATATACATAACCACCCGGTGGAATTTCTCATGTTGGCAGATCTGGAAAAGTCATCTAATATTCATTTGCAGCAGTAAAGTTTTCTGCAGTTTTATGAGAGGAGATTTGATTTCTGCCTTTATTATGTAGACAAGAACACGGTTAAAGCTTGGTACTTGGCGTAACAAGGGTTCTCCAAAGACATATTGCATTCTGAAGTACCTACAGACATAAAATAAGAGAGCGTTTGCCCAGTCTGTACGTTTACAGTTGGATTAGGATCATCTATACATATGTGAGCATTACCGATGCCACCACTTGAGCCTCTGCAGCGCCCTCCCTCCCCTTTCCGTTGGCAGCGATTTTAAAGTCCATCCAATGCCTACCTTTAGGTATAAGAAGATGAAGGGCCAGATTCTTGTACATTTGCGGCGGCGTACCGTTAGCCATTTACACTACGCCGCCACCTCGTACTGGAGCAAGTGCTTTATTCCCAAAGCACTTGCTCCGTAGTTAGCGGCGGCGTAGCGTAAATGGCCCAGCGTACAGCCGCGTAATTCAAAGGGGGCGGCTTGTATTTAAATTAAGCGCGCCCCCGTGCCGATTGAACTGCGCATGCGCCGGCCGCGACGAAATCCCAGTGCGCATGCTCCAAAGGACGTCACATTTTCTCAATGTAAACGACGTAATCGTAACGTACGCCAGCCCCATTGAGAATCGACGTGCGCAAACGACGTAAACGACGCACAACACGACGCGGTCCCGAAGCCATACTTAACATGGCATCCGACGGCAGCCGACGGCATCTGACGGGACTTCGTAAGGTTACTCCACATCTTAGCAGGGGTAACCTTACGCGGACGAAAACAACGTTAACCACGACGGGGCGGCGTAAAAGCATTCGGGAATTGGCGTATTAGCCTCATATGCATAGGCAAATGAGAAAACAACGTAAAGGCCACCTAGCGTCCGGAGTTGTCATTACATCTACGATCCGCCAGTGTAATTGTTTTACACATGGCGGATCTTCACCTGTATCTATGCGTAAGTGATTCTAGGAATCACACGCATAGATACACGGGCAAAAAAACGGCGATACGACGGGGTATCTGTGATACCCCGTCGTAGCGCTTCTGAGAATCTGGCCCGAAGTGTCGCACTCCATAGTTTGCTCGCTTTTGATACTTTATTCTGTTCATGATAAAATGGCTGCATACATATAGTCTCCATCTGAAAAAACACACCCCCTGAGCGCATTTCATCCCAATGGGACTCTTCGTAGGTAAAGGAAGCAATGGGAGGGAGGAAGTTTAACCACTTCAATACCAGGCACTTTCACCCCCTTCCTACCCAGGCCAATTTTCAGCTTTCAGTGCTTTCGCACTTTGAATGACAATTACACAGTCATGCAACACTGTACCCAAATGACTTTTTTATCTTTTTTTTTTTAGATCGATAGAGCTTTCTTATGGTGGTATTTATTCACAACTGTGATTTTTATTTTTTACTAAAAAAATGCAAACATTTCGAATTATGTATGCTAATTTTTATTTATTTCTTTATTATTTATATATATATATATATGTTATACAATTTTTCTTCCTAATGATGAGGCTGCACTGATGAGCACTAATGAGGCTGAACTGATGAGGCTGCACTGATGAGGTGACACTGATGAGGCTGCACTGATAGCCACTGATTAGGCTGATCTGATGAGGCTGCACTAATGAGACTGCACTGATGGGACTGCATTGATGAGGCTGTACTGATGTGCACTGATGAGGCAGCACTGATAAGGCAGCAATGATGGGCACTGATTTGTTGCACTAATGGACACTGATGGGGCTGCACTGATGGGTACTGATAAGGCAGCACTGATGGGCACTGATATGCTGCACTGATGGACATTGATGGGGCTGCACTGATAAGCAGTGCCCTGATTATCAGCGTAAATGTCCTCTGTCACAGGATAGATGGGTATCGACTTTCCTTTTATCACATAGTGAGAGCGCTGAGGAAAGTAAATGGCGATAACCGGCATTTGTTTACACGGGGTCAGCTGTATTGGACACAGCTGATCTCATGGTAAAGGGCCGCAGTGATTGGTCCTTTACCTTGATCTGTGATCAGCTGTGTCCGGAGGACCCTTCCACCCTCCCATCACTTCCTTTACCTACTTTATCCTTGTAAGCAAGCTTATTAGGGTGAAACGCGTTTAGGGGTTGTGTTCAGGTTGACACTATGGGCCAGATTCAGGTAGAGTTACGCCGGCGTATCAGTGATACGCCAGCATAACTCACACTTTGAGCCGGCTTATCTGTTTTCTGTATGCAGTCACGTTACGACGTTTCCGTAAGGGGTTTCCCGGCGTAAAGATAAAGCAACAAAAAGCAGGCGCATCCTATGTTAAGTATGGCCGTCGTGACCGCGTCGATTTGAAAAAGTTTAACGTCGTTTGCGTAACTCGTCCGTGAATGGGGATTGACGTCATTGACGTTCACTTCGAAAACACCGTCATAATTTGGAGCATGCGCACTGGGATACATTGACAGCCGGCGCATGCACAGTACGTTCGCCGCGGGATGGCGCCTATTTTAAATACTACACGCCCCCTACCCGACCAATTTGAATTCTGCCGGCCCATTTTAGCTACGCCGCCGCAACTTTAGGAGCAAGTGCTTTGTGAATACAGTACTTTCTCTTAAAGTTTCGGCAGAGTAACGTAAATGAGCAACGTTACGCCAGAATAAAGATTCGCCCATCTACCTGAATCTGGCCCTATAAGTATGCAGCCATTTTATCTTAAATGGAAAAAGTATCAAAAACAAGCTAACTACGGAGTATGACTCTTCATCTTTTTATATCTTCATGTTGGAGACGCGCTTCAGGTGCTAGCACCCGGATGGTCCGTGGACAGGGCCGGCGCAACCACCAGGCGGACCAAGCGGCCGCTTGGGGGCGGGCAGGTCCGCAGCCTGGGATGGGGCGAAAAAATGACCAGAATCGCCGTACGATTTCTCAAAAGCCGCACCTCCGACGTCTTCTGTTCCGTGATAGGCGGAAACAATCAGCTTCCCAGGAGGCACTGTGTTCAGTGTCCGCCTATCACGGAGGCGCTCTCTCGTCCTGGTTTGGTGTCCGCCTATCACGGAACAGAAGACGTCGGAGGCGCGGCTTTTGAAAAATCGTACAGCCGCGATTCGCATGGAATAAGGTAAGGGCACGGACAGTCTGGTGGGGCAGGTCTGGCATGTAATGGGGGCAGGTCTGGCATGTAATGGGGCACGGTCTGGCCATGTAATGGGGCACGGTCTGGCAGCTAATGGGGCACGGTCTGGTCATGTAATGGGGCACGGTCTGGCAGGTAATGGGGCACGGTCTGGTCATGTAATGGGGCACAGTCTGGTCATGTAATGGGGCACGGTCTGGTCATGTAATGGGGCACAGTCTGGTCATGTAATGGGGCACGGTCTGGTCATGTAATGGGGCACGGTCTAGCAGGTAATGGGGCACGGTCTGGTCATGTAATGGGGCACGGTCTGGTCATGTAATGGGGCACGGTCTGGCCATGTAATGGGGCACAGTCTGGTCATGTAATGGGGCAGGTCTGGTCATGTAATGGGGCACCGTCTGGCATGTAATGAAAGAAACATTTTTGCAAGGGAGGTGGGTGGCCGTTGGGGGGGGGGGCGCCAAAATGGAGCTTCGCTTGTGTAGGCAGAAATCCTTGCACCGGCCCTGTCCGTGGACATTAGGAGGTGAAGGTTTGGAGCAGTGCCGTGGATTTGGATATGTTCTTACTATTCAATGCCTACCCATGTCATGTTCATTGTACAGAACAATGACTATAGCTGGATTATTTATCATGAATGACCACAATTTTAAGTTTGCAGGCACCATAAATGTTCAGACTAAGGAGGAGATAGTCAATGTTCAACCAAATGTTGGCCCCATTTATGTGATCTGCCCAAAAGTGCTAGTGCATCAATACTACAATCAAGTGAACACAGATAAAGGGCCAGATTCAGTAACAGTTACGCTGGCGGATCGAGTGATCCGCCAGCCTAACTGTGACTTTGAGCCGGCGTTTCTGTTTTCTGTAACCAGAAAACAAGAAACGCCGGGTTGAAGTTCCGATGCGAGCAGCGTAACTGAGTTTCGCCATCGCATCGTTACTTCAACTTAAAAATGGCGCCGGGGGCGTTCCCGCCGATTTCCGCTCAAAAAATATGTTAATGAGCGGAAATCGGCAATTCACGATCGAATTCCGGCGCGACGCAGTGACGTTACGACGTTTCCGGACGGGATACGCGGCGCATAGTTATACCTACATGGGGTTGGAATATCCTATGTTAGGTATAGGCGTCGTCATCGCGTCGGAAAAAAAAAAAAAAACGTTGCTTGCGTAAAACGTTCATGAATGGGAATGTGACGTCATTGACGTTCATTCACAGAATTTGGAGCATGCGCACGGGGATGTTTTGACACTCGACGCATGCGCAGTACGTTGGCGGCGGGATCGCGCGTAGTTAGCATACTACACGCCCCGTACCCGCCAAATTTGAATTCCGCCGGCTCATTTGTGATGCGCTGCCGCAACTTTAGGAGCAAGTGCTTCGTGAATGACAGCACTTGCTCCTAAAAATTCTGCAGCGCAACACAAATGAGAAGCGTTACTCCAGAGCAAAGATGCTCTGGACTACCTGAATCTGGCCCAAAGTGTTTAAACAGGCAAAATTCAGGCAAAATAAATTAATTCATGGCTATCCAATGAAAATTAATTTATTAAGATAAAAAAAAACTACTCACAAAGGCAGGTCAAAAACAGCATGTAAACCAAATAAGCGCAGTCAGCACCCTGGCAGACATGATTATGTCACCTCTGTAGCTCCATATTATGTGTTTTGTCTGATAGGACGTCAACGTCATCCAGGGGTACAGGAGTACTTGGTTACTTTTGGAATCCACTATTCCTGAGCCCTGGATTGAGCCATCCATCCCAGTGGAATTTCTCCCTAAGGCCGCGTACACGCGATTAGTCCAAACCGATGAAAACAGACTGAAGTTAATTTTCATCGGTTCACAGACTGATGGTCTGATGTGCGTACACACCATCAGTTCAAAAACCGATCGTATCAGAGCGCGGTGACGTAAAACACAACGACGTGCTGAAAAAAATGAAGTTCAATGCTTCCAAGCATGCGTCGACTTGATTCTGAGCATGCGCGGGTTTTTGAACCGATGCTTTTGCGTACTAACCTTCGGTTTGGACCGATGGTCAGGCGTCCATCAGTCCGATTTTAAAGCAAGTTTTAAAACTTTGGTCTGAAGGACAACAGACCGATGGGCCGTACACACGGTCGGTTTGGACCGATGAAACTGAACTTCAGTCCATTTTCATCGGTTTGGACCGATCGTGTGTACGCGGCCTAATGCCGCGTACACACGGTCGTTTTTTGCGATGAAAAAAAACGACGTTTTTTAAAACGTCATTTAAATTGATCGTGTGTGGGCAAAACGTTGTTTTTTGTCTTCAAAAAAACGACCAAAAAAAAATTCCAACATGCTTGAATTTTTTGTGTCGTTTTTCAAAACGTTGTTTTTTGTTTCACAAAAAGTCACTGTGTGTAGCAAAAAACGTTGTTCAAAACAACGTTTTTCAACCCGCGCATGCCCAGAAGCTAGTTATGAAGCGAGCTTCAATGGAAAAGAGTGGTGAACGTAACCTCGCTTTTTGTGAAAAAAACGATGGTGTGTATGCAAAATTGTCTTTGAAAAGTGACGTTTCAAAAACGTTGTTTTTTACTTCACAGAAAACGTCGTTTTTTTTTCATCGCAAAAAACGACCGTGTGTACGCGGCATAAGAGTTCTGCCAGATCTCCATCTTTGGGGTCTTACCTGTTGGTAAGCAGCTTTTAAGTGGGGTGCACACCTGGGTGGGAAGTGGTGATGGACTGTTTTGCACTGTGCACTTTTTCTATATACATTTTGTTTGGATGGCTTATCAACTAATTTATCTTGCATGAATTTTGTCTGTGTTAACACTATTTATTTATGTTTGATTGTAGTATTGATAAACTTGCCCTTCATCTAGATAGCGCAACACTTTTTGTGTTTATTGGTAAACCTTTAATTATTTGTGTTATTAGTTTAAGCAGACCTCATACACACGATAGGATAGCCAGAGGACAACGGTCTGATGGACCGTTTTTATCGGTCAAAACCGATCGTGTGTGGGCTAGATATGTGCATTCCCGTTCGTACGAATGTTATTTTCGTACGAAAATGTTCATTTTCGTACCCGCGGGATAATGTGTACATACGAAAACGGTAAAGCACCAAAATACGAAAACGACGGGATAACGGATGAGCCGCATAACGAACGACCGCAAATACGAACGAACGATCCGACGGGAAAAAACGACAAAACGAAAATGGCAAAATAACGAAAATGAAATCTGTATCAAGAGGTTTGCATTGTGTATTTTGTTTGAATCCGTTTTGTGTTCGTTTTCAGTTGTATGTTCATTGTTCAATGACATCTATAACAAAAGAATTTCATTATGTATATTGAATGAATTCCTTTTTCTGTTTTCTGTGTATTCAAAATACTGAAGGCAAATTTTTTGTTATAGGTGTCATATCAACATACGAAAATAACAAAAGAAACAGGTTCAAATGCAAATCTTTTGTTTATGGTTTATTTAATGGCCAGAGAGTTAGGCTGGCCATACATGATACAATTTTCTGTGCAATTTTCTTTAGATTTACCTTCAACTATGTAGTGCAAGGGCCTGCCTGATTGCATACAATTGAAAGTGTTGTTTAGTTTGACCTGATATATGGTTTTTGGTAAATCTAAAAGAAAATTGTACAAGAAAATTGAACATGTATGGCCAGCCTCAGTGACTGAAAGCAGCTTTTTTTTTGTGCAGAATAGTGAGTACACTTGTACAGTAAAGCCTAATAAACTTTTCTGTGGATTTTCATCTGAAGGGAGATCAGTTGGCCAGACTTCTGAACCCAAAAATGGTTTTCTGATGCAGTTTAAAAACAAACAAATTTTCTGAGAACGATAGGAAAACGATCGTTTTTATGTTTGTTGTTAAAATAGTCTGACCAAGTGTATGGGGCTTAACAATAAAATAAATTCTGTGCACATGTCTAGGGGCCCCATAGGTTATTTAACCTTCGGTTAAAAAAAACAACAACTTGCTTTAAAATTTAACCGATGGACGCCTAACCAATAGGTCAAAAACGATCGTTAGTAGGCACGACCGTCGGTTAAAAATCCACGCATGCTCAGAAGTCGACGCATGCTTGGAAGCATTGAACTTCATTTTTTTCAGATGTTGTTGTGTTTTACATCACCGCATTCTAACACGATCGTTTTTTTAACCGATGGTATGTAGGCTAGGGGTGCAACAGATCGTCACCGATCCGTGATCCGAACGGGTCACCCTGTTTGGAATCGGCACACCACGCGATCTGCGGAGCGCTCCGGAGCCTCGGCCATAGGAAAGTCCCTGGCTTAGGCCTAGCTCTAGAGCAGCGGCCATCTTGCTCCACCCCCGTGTGCCTCCCCGCCTCAGCGCGCTCACTACAGACCCGGAACTGCCTGCAGACATGTGGAGACAGCATCGGTAAGCTCTGCACCTGCAGGTAGGAGCTACACCAACCTTTTTCAACCTCTTTACCGCTGGGGAACCCTAAAAATAATTTTCAGGTCTCGGAGAACCCCTGATAAAACACATTCATTGGGGGTTAGTGGGAACAATGCCCCTTACTTTGGTGGTCAGTAAGAAGAATGCCCTTTTTACAGTAGTGGTAAGAATGCCCCCTTACAGAGAACTATGAAGATCATTGGTGTAATACCACTGGCTCCTCCCAGTGGAATTGGCTCAGAACTATGTAAGCACCATCAAACAGGAGGTAAATCAGCCACAGCTCAAGGAACTCCTATCCACCTCTGGAGGAACCCTAGGGTTACACGGAACCCTGGTTGAGAATGGCTGAGCTACACCATCACCTGGGGAGCATGTCTGTACACCAGACTGGAGGGGGGTGACACCAGGGTGGAGGGGGGCGACACCAGAGTGGAGGGGGGTGACACCACAGTGGAGGGGGGGTGACACCGGAGTAATGGTAGTGATTAGGTGGGTGTAACAAGATTTGTCTTTTTTTTTTGCTGATCCGAAAATGATCCGATCCGTGACTCCTGATCCGAGGATCGATCCGATCCGTGATTTTTTTTTGATCCGTTGCACCCCTAATGTAGGCACATCAGACCATCAGTCAGCTTCATCGGTTAACCGATGACAACGGTCCTTCAGACCGTTCTCATCGGATGGACTGATCGTGTGTACGAGGCTTAATTGTCTATTGTTATGACTTAATGAAGATCAGATCACATTTTATGACCAATTTGTGCAGAAATCCAATATCATTCCAAAGGGTTCACATACTTTTTTTTGCAACTGTATATCATTTACACAGGGGAAACCCATTGTGGAAGAGACGTCACTCCTTTCCGTTCACATGAGCAGTATGAGATAGAGGAAGGAGATGAGATATACCCGTCACCTGCACTGTTACCTCTATAGAACGCGCAGTGCCTCCCGTCAGCGTTGTATCCTGGATACATAACATCCTCCTGGGAAGCGGAATGAGCCAAGGAAATTCCATGTTATTATCAGCTGATTATTCTGAGCGTGAGAAATGCAGAAGGAAAACCCATTCATGTGCTTTGATTACTAAATAATAGGATTCCAATTGTCAGATAACGATATGGTAATTGAAATGTGGATAATAATTGTTTCGTAAACCAAAAACAACCAATAGAAGTGATATCAAAACCCAAGAAGAAACATGTACGGTAAATGATTGCAGCCCACCAGTCTATAGATGTCCTGTATCTATGGAAAAACAGCGTTGTCACCCAAAGTAAGATCTAGAGAACACCTCCCTCTCCTCTTCTCCATAACGCAGTGATTCTCAAACTGTGTGCCGCGGGAGATTTGCAGGTGTGCTTTGAAAAATATTTAAAATTACTAGCGTTTTGAAACCTTGAACATATTAAATTAACATATTAATTAAATTAAATGGTAAATTAATGTCGTAAAAATTAAAAACGTAACATATATAAAAACGCAATTTCTGTCAGAACGTATTTGCGCCCCGTCGTCGTAGTTTACATTGTTTGCGTAAGCGTAAGGTTACCCCTGCTATATGAGGGGTAACCTTGCGTAGGTTCGGCGTACGCCATGGACGTCGGGACAGCGTCGTGTTTTTCCGACGTTTATGTCGTTTGCGTAACTCGTTCTCGAATAGGGCTTTGCGTAAGTCACGTTCACGTTGAAACCAATGGATTAGCGGCATAATTTGGACCATGCGCAGTGGAATACGTCCACGGACAGCGCATGCGCAGTTTGTTCAGCGCAGGGGCGCGCTTAATTTAAATACAAGACGCCCACCTCCTTCCTACTTTGAATTACGCGGGCTTACGCCGGCCCTTTTACGCTACGCCACCGCAAGTTACGGAGCAAGTGCTTTGAGATTACAGCACTTGCCCGTAAAAGCTGCGGAGGCGTAGCGTATCCCAGAAGAAAAATACGCCAATCTACGAGAATCTGGCCCCTTTACTTTAGGGGTGTACTCACTTTTGTGGCCAGCGGTTTAGACCTAAAAGCGGAGGTCCGGCAATTTTTTTAAAATATGGACACTTACTTGTCCAGGGCGCCCGCAATGTCGGCACCCGAAGCCGATCGATCCCTCGGCTGTCGGATGCTGCCGCAGCCATCTTCGGTAAAGGAATCAGGAAGTGAAGCCTTGTGCCTTCACTTCCTGGTTCCCTACTGTGCATGCTTGACTCACGCTGTTCGATGCCACTGGTCCCTGCTGTCTTCTGGGACCTGTGTGTTTCCTAGAAGACAGTGGGGCGTAGATACCCATGGGTGGCTTGGGTAACTATGCCCAGAAGTGGAAGCAAATACCGGTATTACACAGGTATCTGCTCTCCCCCCCCCCCCCCCTGAAAGGTGCCAAACATGACACCGGAGGAGGGGAGCAAATCGGACAGCAAATGTACACTGTTATACAAGCTGTACACTCACTAGTTTACATTGTAGCAAAGTGTAATTTCTTCAGTGTTGTCACATGTAAATATATAATAAAATATATAAAAATGTGAGGGGTGTACTCACTTTTGTGAGACACTATAGATATATATATATATATATAAATATACATAAATATATATATATATATATATATATATATATATATATATAAATATACATTTTATTTAAATATAGACGTGCAAATAAAGCAGGTTTAGAAAATAAGCAGTTTTTAGGACTGTAGTGGAGATGGGAAGTGAAATGAAGACCAGCAGGGTGTTGGTTCTGGCAGCTGGGATACAAAACCTTCCAATTGGCCTCATGCTGATAATGCTGCAAAGATCACATAGAGGAAATAAATAATTCACACCCTAATGATGACTGTACTATATGCAATGACATACACTTTTCAAAGCAGTCCTGCACCTTTAGGCCCCTTTCACACAGACGGCTGTTCTGCCGCAGTTAAAAGCATGTTTATACCCTGTGAAATTCAAGACTCCAGGCACAGCGATCAGTTGCATTTGTACAGTGCGATTGGCTGCGTTTACATGCGGTTGCGTTTAGCTGCGGCACGATACTGAGTTGGGATCCGCCAATACCAGGAAATGTGTTTGGTATGAATCATGAGGAGGAACTACACGCCAAATTTTAAATAAAAAAACGGCACGGGTCCCCTCTCCAAGAGCATACCAGGCCCTTGGGTCTGATATGGATTTAAAGGGGAACCCCTACACTGAAAAAACGGCATGGAGGTCCTTTTCCGAGCACGCAGCCCGGCCAGTCAGGAAAGGGGGTGGGGACGATCGAGCGCCCCCCCTCCTGAACCGTACCAGGCCACATGCCCTCAACATGGGGGGTGGGTGCTTTGGGGCAGGGGGCGCCCTGCGCCCCCCCACCCCAAAGCACCTTGTCCCCGTGTTGATGAGGACAAGGGCCTCTTCCCGACGACCCTGGCGGGGGACATATCGGAATCCGGGAGAAGTCGGAAGAAGACCCTTGAAGTCAGAAGAAAACAAGACCGGGCCACCACTAGAAAAATAACTGTAAGAAGATAGCGGAGGAGCCCAGCAGAAGGCAGAAAGAACCGGAGAGCGGGAGAAGGGAGAAGTCGGAAGAAGTCCCCCGAAGTCGGAAGAAGACCCCCCGAAGTCAGAAGGAAGAAGACCGGGCCACCACTAGTAAAACAGCTGGAAGAAAATAGCCGAGAAGCCTGGCAGAAGGCAGAAAGAACCAGAGAGCGGAGAAGTCGGAAGAAGACCCCCGAAGTTGGAAGAAGACCCCCAAAGTGGAGAAGCATGGGCCACCGCTAGTAAAAGAGCTGGAAGAAAATAGCGGAGGAGCCCGGCAGAAGCCAGAAAGAACCAGAGAGTGGAGAAGTCGGAAGAAGACCCCCGAAGTCGGAAGAAGACCCCCCCGGAGCTGCCTAATGACTTTAAAAACCTGTGTAATGTGTTTTTTTTACACTTTTTTCTTCCAGGTGAATGGGTAGGGGTACGATGTACCCCATACTCATTCACATAGGGTGGGGAGCCAGAACTGGGAGCCCCCTTATTAAAGGGGCTCCCTGATTACGATAAGCCCGCAGACCCAGACAACCAAAGGCCAGGGTTGTCGGGAAGAGACCCTTGTCCTCATCAACATGTTGAAGGCATGCGGCCTGGTACGGTTCAGGAGGCGCTCGTTCGTCCCCACCCCCTTTCCTGACCGGCCGGGCTGCATGCTCGGATTACCTGAGATTATGTGCCGAATTGTTCCTGAAAACAGTCAATTACATTTTTTTTTTATCTGCACCAAACCGCATGTAACGAAACCGCAGCTAAACACAGTGTGTGAATGGAGCCATAGAAAAGCATTGTGTGCTTTTAGCTGCGGTAGATAACTTGAGAATCCGCAGGTAAAAGCACCATTCTATCTGTCCATGTGAAAGGGGCCTAAGGGTTAATTTTCACTTGCTCGGTGCTCGGGCGGGCGGCTCTCCTCATCTTTCCTCCTCAGCTCTCCTCCTCGGCTCTCCTCCCCTCCAGGCTCCTCGGCTCTTCTATCCTCCTTGGCTCTCCTCTGACGACTGACGGAATGACTGACTGCCTGCTGTGATACCTCACACCACAGCTGAGCTGAGGTAGGTCAGACAGTGTATGTAAATGTTAGTGTATGTAGGTCAGTGTAGGTAGGTCAGTGTATCCTAGGTCACTACCGTCCATGTATGTAGGTCAGGGTAGGTAGGTCAGTGTATGTCGGGTAGGTCAGTGTATTTAGGTCACTGCCGTCTGTGTATGTAGGTCAGTGTATGTCAGGTAGGTCAGTATATGTAGGTCACTACCATCAGTGTATGTAGGTCGGGTAGGTCAGTGTAGGTAGGTCAGTGTATGTCAGTGTCTGTCAGATAGGTCAGTGTATGTAGGCCAGTGTAGGTAGGTCAGTGTAGGTAGGTCAGTGTATGTCAGGTAGATCAGTGTATGTAGGTCAGTGTATGTAGGTCACTACCGTCAGTGTATGTAGGTCAGGTAGGTCCCGGCCCAGCCCAAGCCCACGTCACATACACCACCCATCCCCCCCCCCTCCCAGGTTTCCGGCCTTGGACTTTGGGCTGAAGCCCCTGTTTTTTTTTGCCACCCAGCAACGCCCCTGGGTGTGGCTTATGAGAGCCTGAGACTATGCACAGTATACACCACACATATACCGCATTAATTTGACTCACAAAATATTCCTCAATTACAGCGCCACAAATAAGAGCCTTATGGCCCGTAGACACGATTTGAAAATCGTATTAAAAATATTGCTTTCTCAATAAAACCATTTGTAAGCGATTATACGATAATTGGATCGTTAGCCGATCACGACAGTTAATCCGATATTATCCAATCGGACAAACACTAAACTTTTTCTTGTATGATACCAGATGGTACGATTTTTGTCTAATCAGTACAGTTGTCATCCAAAAATACTGTAGAAATAAACTACAACACACGACATTGCCAACCTCCCACAGCATTTTTTACTAACAAAACATTGGAAATTTACTGGCGGAGCACATTTTTTACTGACAAACTGAGAAATTACAGAAACATGATATGGGAAACACTGACAATACGTAACAAAGTAAATTGCTTGATTTACACTTAAAAATTCAACACAGTTGGCAACCAAACTGTCAGTAAATTTACTGGCGGTTGTCAACCCTGCTTCAGATTTTCATCACTTTAGTAACCTTTCCATTTTCGATATGCGACTGGCATGCAAAAAAAAAAAATGGACGATCTGTCGTCCGATTTTCAGATTGTGTGTACGGCCATTACAGACACACATATCCCTCAGCACAAAGGATTCTTTTAAACTGAAATTCTTCCATTACACGTGCCTTTCTCTGCAAAGAACACAGGCAGACAGAGAACACTTTGGGGTGTATTTATAAACATATGCAGAGGTATTCGTCCTGTGAAAATTGTGTATACATTGACTGTGTGTGAATGAGCAAAATCAAACGGTATTAGGCTATTTTCTTTAAGGTTTATACGTTAAATTGATACAGAATAGAGGGAATCAGGAAAATACTGCATTATGGATACTAAATGGAGCTGACGAACATAGTAAATAGGCATTTATTTCCTATGATCATCAGCTCCATCTAGTGTCCATAATGTGGTATATTCCTGATTCCCTCTATTGTCTATAAATGAATAACTTTTATACTGGAGAGAAAATCATCTAATACTATTTGATTTTTGCCTTCATTCACATAGAACAAATGTGCATGTCAATCCTATCTGTCTACTGTATCTATCTATCTATCTATCTATCTATCTATCTATCTATCTATCTATCTATCTATCTATCTATCTATCTATCTATCTATCTATCTATCTATCTATCTATCTATCTATCTATCTATCTATCTATCTATCTATCTATCTATCTATCTATCTATCGATCTATCTATCTATCTATCTATCTATCTATCTATCTATCTATCTATCTATCTATCTATCTATTTTTCCCCTATTGTCTTTCCTTTCTTTCTTCTTTCTTTCTTTCTTTTTTTTTTCTTCTGGTGGCTTTTTTTTCCTCTTTGTTTCTTTATTTTTTAGTTGCTTTCTCTCTCTCTATCAATTTTTTTTCCTATTCACTTTTCTTTCTTTGTTTCTTTCTCTTTCTTTCGTATTATCTTTCTTTCTTTCTTTTCTTTCCTTTCCTTCTTTCTTTCTCCTCATTGTCTTTTCTTTCTTTCTTTCTTTCTTCTACAGACCCCCATCTCTCTCTCTCACTATCTATTTTTTTCTCCTTTTTTCTCCTTCTACTGTCTTTTCATTCTTTCTCTTTATTTGTATTGTCTTTTCTAGCTTTCTCTCTTTTCTTTCCTTCTTTCTTTATTTCTCTTATTGTCTTTTCTTTCTTTCTTTCTTTCTTTCTTTCTTTCTTTGTATTTTTTTCCTGTTGTCTTTTCTTTCTCTTTCTTTCTTATTCTCTTTTCTAGCTTCCTTTCTTTTTTTTTCTCCTATTGTCTTTTCTTTCTTTCTTCTATTGGCCTCTCTCTTTTCCTATTGTCTTTTCATTCTTTCTCTTTCTTTCGTATTGTCTTTTCTAGCTTTCTTTATTTTCTTTCATTCCTTCCTTCTTTCTTTCTCCTATTGTCTTTTAATTTTTCCTCTTTCTTTCGTATTGTCTTTTCTAGCTTTCTTTCTTTTTTCTTTCCTTGCTTCTTTCTTTCTCCTATTGTCTTTTCTTTCTGTTCTTTCTTTCTTTCTTTTTTCTATAGACCTCTCTCTATCAATTTTTTTCTCCTGTTGTCTTTTCGTTACTTCTTTCTTTCTCTTTCTTTCTTATTCTCTTTTCTTTCTTTCTTTCTTTCTTTTTTTTCTTTCTTTCTCCTATTGTCTTGTATTTCTTTCTTCTCCTGGCCCTTTCTCTCTCTCTTTCCTATTGTCTTTTCATTCTTTCTCTTACTTTCGTATTGTCTTTTCTAGCTTTCTTTCTTTTCTTTCATTCCTTCCTTCTTTCTCCTATTGTCTTTTCATTCTTTATATTTCTTTTGTATTGTCTTTTCTAGCTGTCTTTCTTTTCTTTCCTTCTTTATTTCTTTCTTTCTCCTATTGTTCTTTGCTTCTTTCTTTCTTCATTTCTTTCTTTCTTCTATAGACCTGTCTCTCTCTCTCTTTTCTCCTGTTGTCTTTTCTTTCCTTCTTTCTCTTTCTTTCGTATTCTCTTTTCTAGCGTTCTTTCTTTCTCCTATTGTCTTTCCTTTCTTTCCTCTATTGGCCTCTCTCTCTCTTTTTTGCTATTGTCTTTTCATTCTTTCTCTTTCTCTCTTTCTTTGTTTCTTCTCGCTCTGCCTCTCTCTAACCACCTCTCTCTATCTATACAGTCAAATCATGAAATTATAGGGTAGCACTGTCTGTGGATTTAGCAGAGGAGTAGGTAAAGGACTTGATGTATGGTTTGTATATTTAAAACTGCTGGCGGCATTCACAAAGTGACAAATTGTAGCGGTGGGACTTCGATGACAAAGTGTATTCCTTTCAGATGACCCAGCTGCCAATATTATCACTGTAGATGTGATGTGCCTGTGTCTGAGTGATTAGACTTCACAAGTTGTTCTGGGGCTCATGACGGAGAGGCTGAGAGCCCTCGCCGCTGTGTTGTCCGTCTCATTTGTCTGATATCATCAGATTCCACCAAGAGAAATCCATCAGGGCCCACCGAGGCCGAAATCTTACTTCATTTTTCTGATTGACTGAACATAAATAAATATGAACGCACTCTCCTCCGAGCCGGCCGTTAGAAAAATAATCATCCCTGAAAGCAATTTCCTGAAATATAGAGCCACACAAAGCATATAGATATTTTTTCCCATTTAAAACTAAATTTGCGGATGAAATGATTTTAAAGTGGACCTTCAGTCATTTTTTTCAACTTTCCATCTATTAAATCTTCTGCCCTTGTTGTTTTAACTTTGGATAGTAAAACATTTTTTTCTGCCAGTAAATACCTTCTACAGCCCACTTACTGTTTCTTGTCTGGTAAAAAGCCTAGGCTTATGACATCATGCACAGCTCTCTTTCTCGTAAGAGTTTGCCAGGAAGGGAGGGTACATGAGCCATAAGAGGGCCAATGAGTGCTGCAGAGCTGGAGAGGTGTCTGTGTAAATCCAGGAAGTGAACAGACAGCAGCTTCAGCTGCCCACAGTTAAAATGGATGCAGCCGGACTCAGTGGAGGGAGATTTCTGCAGCATATTTGACAAATACAGAATTAAAATATATATAAAATAATATGCAAAGTGGTTGGAGGAAAGGTTCAGAATGGAAAAGATGTTTTTATTACAAATTATGTGAGCAGACTGCAGTTCCTCCTTAAAGGAGAAATATGCAAAATACAAAGTGGCTTTTTCCTTTGTCAGTTTTTCTCTTAAAGTGACACTAAGCAATATTCTCATTCTGCAAAATCGTAGATAAATATTAATAAAAATGCCATAAAACGATCCCCTCTTTTGTAGAGGCTATAACTTTTGCGCAGACCAATCAATCTACGCTTATTTACGCATTTTTTTTTTTTAACCAAAAATATGTAGAAGAATACGTATCGGCCTAAACTGAGGAAAAAAATGTTTTTTAATATATTTTTTGGGGATATTTGTTATAGAAAAAAGTAAAACATATTGCTTTTCTTCCAAAAATGTTCACTCTCTTTTGTTTATAGCGCAAAAAATAAAAACCGCAGAGGTGATCAAATACAACCGAAAGAAAGCTCTATTTGTGGGGAAAAAAAGGACTTATTATATTATAATTATATTTGGGAGCCACGTCGCACAATCGCGCAATTGTCAGTTAAAGCGTAAGTAAACCCATTGATTTAACAGTTTCAAAAAGCAGTTACATTTCCGGCATGCCGGGATTGCCAACTGTCACATTGGTTGTGCTCTCAACCAAACTGTCAAACCATCCAATGGCTGGTGTCATAACTGATCACATGTGCAGCATTATGGCAGTTGAAGGTTAAACATAGGCCAAGATGGCAGCTTCCTTGCCTGAAAATGATAGGTGGGTTTACTTCCACTTTAAAGCGGCACAGTGCTGAATTCGCAAAAAAATAGCCTGGCCATTGGGAAGCCAAATCCTCCGGGGCTGAAGTGGTTAAACAAATGTTGGATTGTTGAATTTGGTGGCACTTTAACGCTACATTGACCCTTTCAGCAGCAAGGCCTAAAGAATTGATGTGTACCAGCCCAGCTATGCATTGGGGCCCCTCACTCACAGAAATCTACTGTAATCATCATAATTATAAGTATGATAATTATAATCTTGTGGCAAACAGCTCAGCTCTTTCATCTCACTCCTCTGATCCCGTTTAGTAACTCACATGTTTTCTAATGATATTTTGGGAGATTATATAAAAGCAATAAATTCATAAAGAGAATGTGCGACATTTGCAGAGCGCCGCCGTTCCCCTCCAGTTGGTCCAGTTGTAATACAATAATTACAGCTCTGTAGACAAAGCAGGTATCATCGGAAGACTCGGGACCCCGGGCCTTTTCTGTCTGCAATTACAAGGCAATAAGCAGCGCTGCTCATTTGAAATGAAACTCAACTAATAACACAAGCGAGGCAGGAATAATGCACTGAAACTCAATGAAAGCCTAGCCCTAAGGATGCACTTAGTGTATGGAGACAAATGTGCGCAATGTGGGCGGCGGGATGGAGCAAATTCAGCGTTGCCTTGTATCAATCTGCACAAAGTGGACACATCGGCCCGCTGGGAATGCGCTCGTCTCTTCCTGCGTTATTGTGCTTCTAATAATGAATAAGAGTGATTGGGAGTGGCAGTTATCTAGGGGCAATTTATATAATGACTGCACTCATCCAGGGATATGAGGATTGCTCTCACAGTGGTACTGGGGGCAGAACAAATTTAATACAATTTTCAGTATTTAATACAATTGTCCAAATAAGCACATGAAATGATCAATGAACAAAAACACAAACCCAGTATAACTTAATGGCATGAAAAGGCTGTAATATTTATTAATGGCAACCATAAGGCCCCATGCACACTGGACGTTTGCTTACTCTCCTAGATGCTTTTCCCTCTGGCCAGTGGCTGCTGGTGACAACACCCCCCCCCCCCCGGTTGGCCGGCCACACCCATCCATTTTTAAAGCCTATTAGAGCCTCTATTAGAGCCCCCCGGTTGGCCTGTCACACCTACCCATTTTTGAAGCCTATTAGAGCCTCTGGGGAGCACCATTTTTTCAAAGTCGGGCACCCCTTCCATAGACTCCCATGTTAAACAGTAATTTCTCCGGTAAATTTGGGGACCAGGTACCGGGTCCCAGTCACAATAAAAATCTCAGATCGCCGCCATTTCTAATAAAAAAAAAAATAGAAATAAAAATTACATAAAACGATCCCCTATTTTGTAGACACTTTGGCCCGGATTCACAAAAGTTTTACGCCGGCGTATCTAGAGATACGCCGTCGTAAGTAAAAATGTGCGCCGTCGTATTGTTAGGCCGATTCGCGAAGCGAGATACGTCGTAAAACAAGGCTTCAGCTGCCCGGCGTATCGTGGGCGCATAGTTGCGCTGGACGCATTCGGCGTACCCATGTTAAATATGCCAATTTGGAAGATACGCCGATTCACGAACGTACTTGCGCCCCGCGCATTAATATACGCGGTTTACGTAAGTCGAAGGTCCGGCGTAAACTTACCCCACATAAAGCAGGGGTAAGTCATGCAAAGGTATGGACGAGGGAACAGCCGTCGTATTGTACGTCATTTACCTAGTACTACGTGAATAGGGCTGTGCGTAGGTTACGTTCAGTGATTCAATGTATCTTAGGCGTTTGTCCCGACGTGATTCTGCGCATGCGTACTGGGAAGCGCCCACAGGACGGCGCATGCACTGTTCGTTCGACCCTTCATTTACATGGGGTCACACTTCATTATAATAAATCACGCCCACTTCCACCTAATTTGACTTACATCAGCTTACGCCGACAACTATACGCTACGCCGCCGCAACGTTGCACGTATTTTCTTTGTGAATACCAGGCTTGCATATCTTGTTTACACTACGCCGCCACAACATTGAGAGGCAAGCCTGGTATTCACAAAGAAAATACGTGCAAAGTTGCGGTGGCGTAGCGTATAGTTGTCGGCGTAAGCCGACGTAAGTCAAATTAGGTGGAAGTGGGTGTGATTTATTATAATGAAGCGTGACCCCATGTAAATGAAGGGCCGAACGAACAGCGCATGCGCCATCCCGTGGACGCTTCCCAGTACGAATGCGCAGAATCACGACGGGACAAACACCTAAGATACATTTTATCACTGAACGTAACCTACGCACAGCTCTATTCACGTAGTACTAGGTAAATGACGTACAATATGACGGCTGTTCCCTCGTCCATACCTAGTCCATACCTAGATACGCTACGCCAGAATAAAGATGCGCCCAGGTACGTGAATCCGGTCCTATAACTTTTGCGCAAACCAATCAATATAAACGCTTATTGCGATTTTTTTAACCAAAAATATGTAGAATACATATCGGCCTAAACTGAGGAAAACATGTTTTTATATATATATTTGGGGGATATTTAGGCCTCTGGCTCTAATCACATGCTTAAAAAAATAACCCCCCCCCCCCCCCGATTGGAATCCATGCTCCGACGTCCTTGAATGAACCCATGGATGGGGGGGCCCGTGTGCCCTAATGGATAGGCCGCCACTGCTTCTTGGCAGCAGCGCTTTGGCAAAAAAGACACTTGTGAACCTTTGTAATGCATTGAGGAGCATTTAGGCACATCAAGTACTTTGGCGTTAATTCATTTCTTTGCCCAGAATTTTTTTTTTTCTGTCTGTTGAAATTAATTAACGCTCAAGGGCTAAAAGAGCACTGCGCCCCGAGCCCACCCACTTGTGAATGTTGATTCGCTATTGTCTTCCTGCTTCTCACGGCCAAGCAAGACCGGATGGGCCAGGGAGAGAAGCTGGGGGAAGCCACCCGCAACCTTCAGGGGGTAAGTGCGGAACTGGCGGGCTGGCTTGCGTGCGAGCGGGTGCAGAGGCGGCTCTAGGCTTAGTGAGACCTTAGGCAAAACTTAGACATGAGGCCCCACTCACACCCATAATGGGAAAAATTATTTAAAGGAACACTAAAGTCAAATTTTTTATTTTTTTTTAAATAACAAACATGTTATACTTACTTCCACTGTGCACGTTTTGCACAGAGTGTCCTCTAACCCTGTATTCTGGGGTCCCTCGGCGGCTGTCTCAGGTCTTGCTTGCAAAAGCATTCCACCTTAATGCGAGCAAGCTCGCACAGTGGAAATACAGTCGGCCATAGCCGCCGACTGTATCACTCGGCCCCGCCCCCTGGCGCGCCGCGTCATCCGCTGTGATTGACAGCAGCGCCAGCCAATGGCTGCGCTGCTATCAATCCGCCCATCCTAGCCAATCAACGCCCAGGCTGGGAACCGAAGAGGATGGCGTGGACGCGCCCGGGAATTTCGAACAGTCAGGTAAGTAAAGCGGGTGCTCGGGGGGGGGGGGGGGCTCTTTACCATCGGATGTTTTTTCACCTTAATGCTTAGGATGCATTAAGGTGAAAAAACATTTACCTTTACAACCCCTTTAAACAAGAAAAATGTCTGCAGAAAATGCACGGATCTAGCACACAGGTGATCAGCACCACTTCCAGGGCACCCTCCTCACCCATCAGACATATTCAGCCAATGCAAGAGGGGAGAGAGAGGGGGAGGTGAGAAAGAGAGAGGGGCAATAGAGAAATCTGATGACGCTGATATTAGTATTAATCACAAGAAAATTAGGCGACCACCTAATTTGCCTAATTAGAGAGCCATGTACTATGTACGTTATACCTGTTTATCTGCAGTCTCTCTTCTCCAAAGTCGTTCAAAGTACACAGATCAACGGCTTATTCTCAGCTCCAGCAGGCAGGTGGTGGTGATCTGATGTCACAAACTTTAAAACATAGAGCTAAGTGTAATCTGAGACCTGAATGGAGGGAAAAAACACAACCCCTCTACACAGTCTCATATGGAAACACCCTCAGCAGATGCTATCATTAACTTGCTGTTAGCTGAAGGAGGATGGGGCTGTCTCCTAGAATTGTTTGGTGTCAGGATAAACTGTGATTCATGCATGTAGCACAGGAATGAGAGAGGAGACAGAAATCATATTCAGTGTGTTGGATTGAGGTGATTGCACTCTATAGAGGGATATGCTTTGTTCATTTTTAATTCATTTTTAATTTCAGGAGTTTACAACCACTTTAAAGCGGCTCCGGATCACAGCGCTCGGAGCTACGATACCTGGAAGTAACCTCTGGGAGAGATGTCGCCGCCGGAGGGGGGACAAGGACCGCTGCGGGGGGTTCGATCTAAGGTAAGTAATTCATAATGAGCTAGTATGCTTTGCATACTAGCTCATTATGCCTTTGTTTTGCATTTTTTTTTTTTTTACAACCACTTTAAGTGCAGTATATACTTTAGTTTAGCCATTAAAGAGTATCACCTAAACACTAAAGATTCTGCATTAATCAACGGCTAACAGGATACAATATTCTACTACTGCTGTATGAATATGGAAAACCCCTTTAAGCTGTAACCCGGTAACTGAGGAAAGAATTTTGTTTTATATGGAAAAAAATCTCTCCTGAGGTATTCAAAGGAAACACAAATATGTTCCATACTCCGGACTTCTGCTCACCCACCAGGCAGCCTCTGAAGAGTCATAAAGAGGCCCCCGGTAGTTTGTCATTTATAGTGGAGCTCCGAGGGGGTGTCCTGTATCTTCCATCAGACTAGCTCAGACCATGCAAAGAAATTTACACTCTCTATCAATACAGGTCTAACATGTGCAGAACAGATTGTAAAGAGGTAGCTATAAGAAATATGAAGGTATTATTATGTATGAAATACTAATTATGCACAAAACAAAAGTCACTCTACCAATGCACATACAGATCCAACTACTTTTAGCTGATCTCCTTGCAGGCTGATTCCCAGTGCAGCTCCCAACCACTGGAAAAATGGACAGCAGGATACCAAAAACACACAAAGGCAGCGCTCGATGGGAATAGCATTAAAACTTTTATAGTCTTCAAGTAGGTAACCAAATAAATATTGCACTGGAGGTAAAATCAATGTAGCTACATAAACTGTAAAAATGGTGCGAGTAATACCAAACGGTAGCAAAAGCAGTCATAAAAACAAGTAGCCAAGTATGATACTGGTATAAAAATGTTTACAACGATACCACTGCTGAATCCAGATGAGGAGGGGTTAACATCAGTCTTTTGGCATGTAGATGTCCTGAGAAGGGAACTATCACAACTCCCATTGGATGGCTGTAGAATCCCAGGTTGATAGAGGGAAGTGATGGGGGGAAGTGTAACAGCCCTTGCGTGTGGCAGATAGTAAGGTCCCACCGGCATGCAGATATGAAGGCAAAGCAAAGGAGCCCTTCAGACGGACACGGCAAGCCTGCGCTGTCCGTGACGTTACCGGATGTCCGACGGAAATCCCTGAAGGCCCAGAAGCCGGCGGAGAGGTGAGTACCAATCAAAAGAATTTTAATCGATCAAAAAGATTAAAGATTAATCGGTTAATTAAAAGTTAATTTGCACAGCCCTAATAAAATTGATATTTATTATAGAAAAATTTACATAAAAAAATCTCATTGAAAATACAACACATTACATCAATGATATTATCAATATTGCACAATTAACTGTAAGGCCTCGTACACACGAGGGGATATGTCCGCTGAAAACGGTCCGATGGACCGTTTCAGCAGACATCTCCGCTCGTGTGTATGGGCTAGCCGACAGATTTCTCCACCCGACAGATTTCAAAGCATGCTTTGAAATCTATCCGGTGGGAATCTGTCCGCCCGACATGTCTGCTGGTTAGTACACTTACCAGCAGACATGTCGTCCTCCACCGCCGCCGCGCCACCGCCGAATGGATTCGGCGCATGCGCGGAAGTGTTTAACTTCCTGGTGCGGTGACGTGGCGGTGACGTGGTGGCGTCAACGTCACCGCCACGTCACCGCGGGGAATTTGATCCGATGGTGTGTACACGCCATCGGATCAAACTCCCGATCGGACATATCCGATGGAAATGGTCCGCGAACCGTTTTCATCGGATATGTCCAAACGTGTGTACGAGGCCTTAAAGTACCTATGTTGCTTTTAATTTCATTCAGAATTTTTTTTCTATCAAGATAAGGCGGCGCCATCTTTGGTATGGTTTTCTCAGCCCATGTAGAATATAATTTCCTCCCTTTCATGTTTCCCTTCACCGTAATCTCGCGAATGCGCGATTTGACATTACTACTTAACTGAGCACCGCCACTCATAGCTGACCTGTTGCATTATTTTTGTGCTTTATTAACGGGTAAATAAATACCCGTTCTGGGTATATACGTGCCTATTTGTCTTGCTGCAGCTGATCGCCGCGCTGAGATGTCACGTCACGTGGTCACATGGGGAGTTTCAGGATGCTGGGAAAGACGCTGCAGGCTCGCGTGATTTAACAGCTATGTCACTGGCAGAGGAATTCCAATTCATGGCACCCTGTCAATAGATGGACTGCATACAGAGTGTGCAGTGAATTAAGGGAAGGGAAGCGCATGCGCCTGTGACGTCATTAACCACTTAAACCCCGGACCATATTGCTGCCCAATGACCAGAGCACTTTTTGTGATTCGGCACTGCATTGCTTTAACTAATAATTGCAGAGTCGTGCGACGTGGCTCCCAAACAAAATTGGCGTCCTTTTTTTCCCACAAATAGAGCTTTCTTTTGGTGGTGAACGTAACCTACTCACAGCCCTATTGACGTAGTACTACGTAAAGGACGTACGCGCCGTAAAATTTGACGGCGTCGTTCCCTGGCCCATACCTTTGCATTACCTGCGCCTCATATAGCAGGGGTAACTTTACGCCGAACGTAAGCCTTGCGTAAACGGCGTAGATTACAGTGTAAGTACAAGTAAGTTTGTGAATCAGCGTATCTTGCTCATTTACATATTTGACGTGTAAATCTATGGAAGCGCCCCTTGTGGCCAGTGTAAATATGCGCCCAATTTCCGGCGGCATAGGAGACTTACGTCGGTCGGATTAAGCCAAAATTCAGGCGTATCTAATTTCAAGAATAAGGTGCATAGATACGATGGCGCATCCGTGGACTTTAAAAAAAAAGCTTTTTCCTCAGTTCAAGTCGATACGTATTCTTCTACATATTTTTGGTAAACAAATTAATCGCAATAAGCGTATATTGATTTGTTTGCGCAATAGTTATAGTGTCTTCAAAATAGGGGTTAGTTTTATGGCATTTTTATTATGATTATTTTTTTACTAGTAATGGTGGCGGTGTGCGATTTTTATCAGGACTGCGATATTGCGGTGTACACATCAGACACCTTTGACACATTTTTGTGTCTGTCAGAGGAACACACCGCACCACAGATTGCCGCGCTGTAAGCCCCGGGGGGCACGCACGAGCGGCCCGTTCTGATGAACGTCATATTGCGTCCAATCATAATGGTAAAGCCCCCCCACCCAGCCGTCATTCTGCTATAGGCCAGGCTGGAAGGTGTTAAGAAAATCACAGCGGTAATAACTCAATGACAATAGATCCTCTAACAATATTAGCTGTGCTTTACTATCCTTTTCCACCCACACAAAAACGCTCCAGGCTACCGCTTCATTAAAATGTTCCATTTCTGCTCAGAAAACATTGACTAATAGGACGGCACACTAGAAAACCTAGTAAAATGTCTAATAATTTATTTTGCAGATTTGCCATCACATTTTCCAGCTGAGCAAAGATTTGAGTGCAAAATGCGCAAACCATTGGTGGAGGCGGAGCGACTGTTTCTTTATGTCTCTTTATATCACTACCGCTCCGCTCTGAACCAAGACACCAAGATCAGCAAGACCTTATTACTAATGTTTTCCTCTCTCTCTTATCTTGTTCTTCTGCGAAACATGAAAACGATTAATTTTGTTGCAACTGGCAGGGTCCTCCTAATTATGTGCGGTGTGTTTGGGGAGACCAGTGTCCTCGTACGGAGGGACCCGTGCAGCTGCCTCGTCGTGTTTAATATGCACTTTGTAATTAGTGGGGAGAGAAAAGTCCCACTTTAGCAGTCAGTCCTTTTTTTTTCCTTCAGATCATTTTTAATCTGCGCTGCTCTCAGCTGTGCAAGGCTGATAAGCACTTCTGAAACCTCTACACACCACAAACACCACTTTAATCTCTCCCTTTTTCTTCAAATTCTAGTGTACTCATTACAGAAATTCAGTTCAAAAAGACCTTGAAATATTGAAATTACCAGCGCCGGTTACAGATGATTTTTTTTTTTTTTCATTTCTTATAAAAGCATTTAATATCGATAGAAGAGCTTCACACGCCACCGTGCAAATGTTTTTATTGCCTGATTATTATGAGATGGTGAATTTTCAGCATCACACAATATTTTTTTTTCATTTTCTGTTTGATGATGGAGAGAACAGCTATGTAATAGAAACAAAATGTTACCCCAGCTCCACTGATGAAGGCTTCTTAGCCGAAACGCGTCAGTGTATAGCCTGTACCCGTGTACCCATGTAACCAATAAAGGACTTTTATTCAAGAGCATCCGAGTTGCCAGCCCTTTTTGATTCAAACAACTATTAAGAAGGGGCCCCCCAGATCCCATCCCCCCCCATGTAAATGGGTATCGAGTACATCGTACTCTAGATCAGGGATCCTTAAATTACGGCCCTTCAGCTGTTGTAGAACTACACATCCCATGAGGCATTGTAACACACTGACATTCACAGACATGACTAGGCATGATGGGAATGGTAGTTCCTGAACAACTGGAGGGCCGTAGTTTAAAGACCCATGCTCTAGATCAGGGGTGTCAAACTCAATTTAGTCGAGGGTCGCATCAGCAGTGTGGTTGCCCTCAAAGGGCCAGTTGTATATGGGTCGCACTCAGGGCCGGCCTTAGGCCTTTAGGCGCCCTGTGCGAGAAAGCTTTACAGCGCCCCCTAGTGACCACGCCCCACAGTAACCACACCCCTCAGTAACCACGCCCATTAATAACCACACCCCTCAGTAACCACACCCTTTCAGTGTCCACACCCATTTCTCCAATACCGGCTCCATTTAAAGCCTTTCATTCTGTTAAGTTCCCAAAAACCAGATTACAAGCTATGATAAAAATACAACTTTTATTCACATGGTATAATAACGCCACCTATACTGCAAATCACACGCTAAAATAACGCCACATATACTGCAAATCACATGCTAAAATAACGCCACATATACTGTATATCACACGGTATAATAACACTACCTGTAAATTTACAATCAAATATCAAACATAATTACAATAAAAAAAATGTAACTTTTGAATTTACTGTTCCTTTAAGAAACACCCCATTTAAATAAGAAAATACAAAACAGACATTAAGCAGTACACTGCATTTATAAAAAAAAGAATTTACTTACAGAAAAAGGTTTTTACATTTGCTGCCTGCGTCTGTGGATTCATGCCCTCCTTTGTCTTCTCAGTGCGCATGGCATATGAGCTCCTCATCCCACTCCACATCCCTGCTCCTCATAGCAAGGCAAGGACAGCCGCCCACACAGTCTTTCCGGCAGAATCCGCCTGTGGCTTGCCAGGCGTACCTAGAGCATTTGGTACCCGGGGCGGATCCTATATCTGCCCCCCCACGGTAAAATGAAAAAAACACCCCACTGTGCCCCCTGCATCCTTCAGTATCGCTGTCACTACTGTGTACCCCTCTCCACAACTGCATTTCTGGTCCCCTCTACATTACACAGCACCCTGCACCTCTGGACCCCTCTACATTACACAGCCCCCTGCACCTCTGGTCCCCTCTACATTACACAGCACCCTGCACCCATTTACAATACAGAGCACCCTGCACCATTGGACCCCTGTACATTACACAGCACCCTGCACCTCTGGTCCCCTTTACATTACACAGCACCCTGCATCACTGTACCCCCTTACATAACACAGCACCCTGCACCTATGGGCCCCTTTACATTACACATCACCCTGCATCTCTGGACCCCTTTACATTACACAGCACCTTGCATCACTGGGCCCCTTACATTACACAGCACCCTGCACCTTTGGACCCCTGTACATTACACAGCACCCTGCACCTCTGGGCCCCTTTACATTACACAGCACCTTTGGCCCCCTTTACATTACACATCACCATGCATCACTGTACCCCCCTTACATTACACAGCACCCTGCACCTTTTGGACCCCTTCACATTACACTGCACCTCTGGGCCCCTTTACATTACACATCACCCTGCATCACTGGACCGCCCTTACATTACACAACACCCTGCACCACTGGGCCCCTTTACATTACACAGCACCCTGCACCTCTGGGCCCCTTTACATTACACAGCACCCTGCACCTCTGGACCCCTTTACATTACACTGCACCCTGCACCTCTGGACCCTCTTTACACCACACAGCACCTTGCATCACTGGGCCCCTTCACATTACACAGCACCCTGCACCTCTGTACCCCTTTACATTACACACAGCACCCTGCACCCCTTACATTACACAGCACCCTGCACCTATGGACCCCTTTACATTACACACAGCACCCTGCACCTCTGGACCCCTTACATTACACAGCACCCCACAGCTCTGGACCCCTTTACATTACACAGCACCCCACAGCTCTGGACCCCTTTACATTACACAGCACCCTGCACCTCTGGACCCCTTTACACCACACAGCACCTTGCATCACTGGGCCCCTTCACATTACACAGCACCCTGCACCTCTGTACCCCTTTACATTACACACAGCACCCTGCACCTATGGGCCCCTTTACATTACACATCACCCTGCATCTCTGGACCCCTTTACATTACACAGCACCTTGCATCACTGGGCCCCTTACATTACACAGCACCCTGCACCTTTGGACCCCTGTACATTACACAGCACCCTGCACCTCTGGGCCCCTTTACATTACACAGCACCTTTGGCCCCCTTTACATTACACATCACCATGCATCACTGTACCCCCCTTACATTACACAGCACCCTGCACCTTTTGGACCCCTTCACATTACACTGCACCTCTGGGCCCCTTTACATTACACATCACCCTGCATCACTGGACCCCCCTTACATTACACAACACCCTGCACCACTGGGCCCCTTTACATTACACAGCACCCTGCACCTCTGGGCCCCTTTACATTACACAGCACCCTGCACCTCTGGACCCCTTTACATTACACTGCACCCTGCACCTCTGGACCCCTTTACACCACACAGCACCTTGCATCACTGGGCCCCTTCACATTACACAGCACCCTGCACCTCTGTACCCCTTTACATTACACACAGCACCCTGCACCTCTGTACCCCTTACATTACACAGCACCCTGCACCTATGGACCCCTTTACATTACACACAGCACCCTGCACCTCTGGACCCCTTACATTACACAGCACCCCACAGCTCTGGACCCCTTTACATTACACAGCACCCTGCACCTCTGGACCCCTTTACACCACACAGCACCTTGCATCACTGGGCCCCTGTACATTACACAGCACCCTGCACCTCTGTACCCCTTTACATTACACACAGCACCCTGCACCTATGGACCCCTTTACATTACACACAGCACCCTGCACCTCTGGGCCCCGTTACATTACACAGCACCCTGCACGTTACACAGCACCCTGCACCTCTGGACCTCTTTACACTACACAGCACCCTGCACCACTGGGCCCCTTACATTACACAGCACCCCACAGCTCTGGACCCCTTTACATTACACAGCACCCTGCATCACTGTACCCCCTTACATTACACAGCACCCTGCACCTCTGGTCCCCTTTACATTACACATCACCCTGCATCTCTGCACCCCTTTACATTACACAGCACCTTGCATCACTGAGCCCCTTACATTACACAGCACCATGCACCTTTGGCCCCCTTTACATTACACATCACCATGCATCACTGTACCCCCCTTTACATTACACAGCACCCTGCACCTATGGGCCCCTTTAAATTACACATCACCCTGCATCTCTGGACCCCTTTACATTACACAGCACCTTGCATCACTGGGCCCCTTACATTACACAGCACCCTGCACCTTTGGACCCCTATACATTACACAGCACCCTGCACATTTGGACCCCTTCACATTACACTGCACCTCTGGGCCCCTTTACATTACACATCACCCTGCATCACTGGACCCCCCTTACATTACACAACAGCCTGCACCACTGGGCCCCTTTACATTACACAGCACCCTGCACCTCTGGGCCCCTTTACATCACACAGCACCCTGCACATCTGGACCCCTTTACACCACACAGCACCTTGCATCACTGGGCCCCTTTACACCACACAGCACCTTGCATCACTGAGCCCCTTACATTACACAGCACCCTGCACCTTTGGACCCCTATACATTACACAGCACCCTGCACATTTGGACCCCTTCACATTACACTGCACCTCTGGGCCCCTTTACATTACACATCACCCTGCATCACTGGACCCCCCCTTACATTACACAACAGCCTGCACCACTGGGTCCCTTTACATTACACAGCACCCTGCACCTCTGGGCCCCTTTACATTACACAGCACCCTGCACATCTGGACCCCTTTACATTACACTGCACCCTGCACCTCTGGACCCCTTTACACCACACAGCACCTTGCATCACTGGGCCCCTTCACATTACACAGCACCCTGCACCTCTGGACCCCTTTACATTACACACAGCACCCTGCACCTCTGTACCCCTTACATTACACAGCACCCTGCACCTATGGGCCCCTTTACATTACACAGCACCCTGCACCTCTGGACCCCTTTACATTACACACAGCACCCTGCACCTCTGGGCCCCGTTACATTACACAGCACCCTGCACATTACACAGCACCTCTGGACCTCTTTACACTACACAGCACCCTGCACCACTGGGCCCCTTACATTACACAGCACCCCACAGCTCTGGACCCCTTTACATTACACAGCACCCTGCACCTCTGCACCCCTTTACATTACACAGCCCCAGACACCTGTATGTTACACAGACGCACCCCTAACAGTTCTGGACCCCCTGCATGTTACGCAGACCCCCCTACAGTGCAGACCCATCCCCCTACAATACAGACCCCTCCTTACAATACATAACCCCCCCTACAATACAGAACCCCCCCCCTACAATACAGTACCCCCCTACAGTGCAGATCCCCCTACAATAAAGAACCTTCCCCCACAATACAGAACCCCCCATCCCCCTTCAATACAGAACACCATCCCTAAAATACAGATCCCCCGTCCTACAATACAGACCCCCCTAAAATACAGAACTCCACCCCAAAAATACAGAACCCCCACAATACAGAACACCCCCCCAATAAAGAACCCCCTAAAATACAGAACACCCCCCCCCTTCAGACCTGTAAAGCAGGCACAGATAAATTATGTACTTGCTGCGTGCTGCACACACAGCACAGTGCAGACAAGGGGGAGGCGGCTTCACTGCTCGGCTGCCTGTGACTGAGACAGGCAAAGCAGCCGAGAGTCGAGACTCCTCAGACGTGCGAAGCTGCCACAGAGTAGGGGGATCGCTTCGGCCAGGTCCCGGGTGTGCCGACGGCTCGCCCCCCCCCCCCCGCAAAGCTAGGCATCCGGTACCGCGCCATGCCATTGTCACCCGCCAAAGTACTCTGCAGTCGCGCGCGGGGGGGGGGGCGCCGGCGGCGCGCTCCCCCCCCGCCCATTTCTTAGTATGAATTATTGAAGAATCTGTGTCGGTCGCAAGGCGCCCATGTTGCTATGGCGCCCTGTGCGACCGCACTTCCCGCACAACGCAAAGGCCGGCCCTGGTCGCACTACATACAGAGTGCAGAGTTTAGGATTACGTCAGGATTATGCTACGTACAGAGTGCAGGGTTCAGCAGTGCGATACATACAGAGGGTAGGGATTCAGGGTTGCGCTATGTACAGGAATTCAGGGGTGCACTACGTACAGAGGGTAGGGATTTGGGGGGGTGCTATGTACAGAGTGCAGGAGTTCAGGGGTACGCTACATACAGAGTGCAGAGTTCAGGATTACGTCAGGATTATGCTACGTACAGAGTGCAGGGTTCAGCAGTGCTCTACGTACAGAGGGTAGGGATTCAGGGTTGCGCTATGTACAGAGGGCAGGAATTCAGGGGTGCACTATGTACAGAGGGTAGGGATTCGGGGGTGTGCTATGTACAGAGTGCAGGAGTTCAGGGGTACGCTATATACAGAGTGCAGGAATTCAGGGGTACGCTACTTACAGAGGGCAGGAATTCAGGGGTGCCCTACGTACAGAGGGCAGGAATTCAGGGGTGCGCTACGTACAGAGGGCAGTGATTCAGGGGTGCGCTATGTACAGAGGGCAGGGATTCAGGGGTGCGCTACGTACACAGTGCAGGAATTCAGGGATTGATCTATATCAGGTTGCATGCTTTTGCTGCATTTTCTGACAGTGCGCCAAAGATGCAGCATGTAGGAATTTTAGTGCACTTTCAGAAAATGCAGAAAAAACACACAACCTAATAAAAATCAATAGGACTGGGGGCAAAATGCAGGAAAACTGCAGATACTCCAGCAATGGGCCAAAACACAGCACACTAGTGTGAACCCAACTAAAAGCACAAGGGATCAAGCACTACCACAGGCTGATGGCAAAATTTGGCTGCAGTTATAACAACTACTGCTGGAGATAAGAGTCACTGAGCTCACACTTGGATGGTCCCTAAGGCTTATCACTCAGAGATATCCTGTTCACCTTCTATCTGCCGGTGAGTTGTCATATTCGGCTCCCTATCGCAGACTGCTACGGAAGTCACGTGGCTGCCAACTGCGCATGCGCGATGCGTTCCAATCGCAAGTGCGATGCGTTCCAATGGATTTACGACAGTACACACCAGTGAAACCTCGGTTGGCATCCAGGCTCTTTCCTTAACATCCCCGTGGATTAGAGGATGTTAAAAAAAGAGCCAGGAGGCCGAGCGAGCGGGGCGAGCCGTCCGAGCGAAGTGAGGACGTGAGGCCGACTGGCCACTTTCCTCACTGATGTGCACTGTCGTAAATCTATTGGAACGCATCGCACTTGCGGTTGGAACGCATCGCGCATGCGCAGTTGGCCGCCACGGGACTTCCGTAGCATTCTGCGATAGGGAGCGGAATATGGCATTACACCTGCTGCTTTCTCTGTTCATAATATCCCACCCGCAAGGCTCCTTCACTCACTGCATGGACTTCACACAGGGAGAGGGGAGGGGGAAGGCAGAGCAGACTCAGCTTCTCCCATTTGTGTAGGGGGTAATTGTGCACTGTGACATTGTAATAACCACAGTAAGTCTACACAGATGCAGCCAGACACCCCTACATTTACACGCAGCTTCTCCTGTCCCATAGAAGTTTATGGACAGTTTATACTGTCTCAACGGTTGTTAAGAACGCGGTGACTGGCTTCCTGGCCCACTCCTTAGCAACCAGCTATGTACAATGGCCCGGATTCACGTAGCACTTACGCCGATATACGCCGCGTAAGTGTAAATATGCGCCGTCGTATCTATGCGCCGTACCCATAGAACTAAGAAACGCCAAAAAACTGACTTCATCCGACCGACGTAACTTGCCTACACCGGCGTATAGTGGGCGCATAGTTACGCTGGACGCATTTGGTACTCCCATTGATTTGTGATGCAAATATGCAAATGAGGGAGATATGCCAATTCACGAACGTACTTGCACCCGGGGGATGTTTTAAGCGATTTGCGTGAGGGTTACGTCCGACGTAAAATGATTCCTCATATAGGAGGCGCAACTCATGTAAAGGTATTGACCAGAGAACAGCCGTTGTATTTTACGTAGTTTACGTAGTACTACGTGAATAGGGCTGGGCGTAGGTTACGTTCACGTCGTAGGCAGTGATTCGACGTATCTTAGCCAGTTATTTTGACGCGGTTGTACGCATGTGCACTGGGATGCGTCCAACGTTTTAAGTACTTGGATGACGCTCAGCCCATCATTTGCATGGGGTCACGCTTCATTACCATGCATCACGCTCACTTCCAGCCCACTTCCACCTACTTTGACTTACGTCGGCTTACGCCGACGAATATACGCTACGCCGGCGCAACGTTGGGCGCATTTTCTTTGTGAATTTCATACTTGCCTCTCAACGTTGCGCCGGCGTAGCATAAAGTAGATACGCTACGGCGGCATAAAGATGCGCCGATGGCTGTGAATCCGGCCCAATGATTTTAAAGGGGAAATTAAAAAGAGCACAAAACGCATAAAAAATGCATCAAAAACGCAACACTTGTCTTTTTGGTGCGACTCCATTGAAGTCTATTACGCGCAAAACGTAGTCTGCTGTGGCACAAAAAGTCATCAACACTTTCCAAAAACGCACTAACTGAAAAATACATAGATGTGAACAAGTACCATAGGAAGCTAAATGTTAAATGGGCTGTAGTGCGTTTTTGCAAAACGAAAAATGCCCAAAAAAGCGCAAGGTGTGAACTTGGGGGAAATTAATCATCAGGTAAAAAAAAAAAGGCCCAAAACCCTAATGCAGCCAATTCATCTGATCTAAAATATGTGACATTTTTGGTCTTTGGTTTCGAAACATTTAATAGTTAACTTCGGTGACTTTTTTCATTAGTCAGGGTTTCAGTGTTCCTGATAACATTAAAGGGGTGTTCCAGCCCTAAGTTGTGTTTATTAAAAGTCAGCAGCTACAAAAAGTGTAGCTGCTGGCTTTTAATAAACACTCACTTACCTGCTCCTACGTTCCAGCGACGCGCCGACCGGGGCTCCGCTCCTCTGCCCCCCTCCCCGGCCGGCGTCTCCATCCTGACTGTGGGCACCCAGCCGTGACAGCCTTCGGCTTCACGGCCGGGCACCCACTGCGCATGCGCGAGCCGTACTGCGCATGCGTGCGCGGCGCGGCTCGCCGCTGATTGGAGAGGCGATCGCATGGGACCTGTCAGTGTCCCATGTGATCGCCTACAGGGAGGGGGCTGGTGTAGGCGATTAAGCTTAATCGCCTAACCAGCCCCTTGGCGGAAGCAGGAAGTGGGACAGGAAGTCCCACTCCTACTGAAGCCCCCACTCCCCCCCCAAAAAAATTACATGCCAAATGTGGCATGTATGGGGGTGAGGAGTGGGATGAGAAAAGGTCATTTTTTTGGGTGGAACACCCCTTTAAGCATTGCTGTATTAATTCTATGGGTTGCCCTTTTAATCTGAAATGTGCTAAAAAAAAACCAAAGCCATTCCTCGCAGTACATACCTATTGTAGATTGGTGTGAAGTCTTGGTCATTCTATCTAAAATAAACAAATCCCTTTGAAGCCTCTATCATATCAATATCTAAAGCACAATCCTGATGGAACAGCAAATCCGGATTATCAGGGATCTTTGGGGGGTTTGATAACATTTGTTTTTCCACTTTGAACAAGTTTATCAGTTTGCTGAAAGCAATGTAATGTTTACTATTCCTTGAGGGACCCTGGTCAGATGTAAAAACCATATGCAAAGTGTGACCAAGCTCGAGCCTCGGGTCATCGTAGGCACACACTATGCAATCCGGCTGATTCATGTGAGCCTACCGGCTATTTTAAACATTTAAAAGAAAATTAGAATACCGGTACTTTACTGGTTTCTTTAAAGTTTATTACTTTTAAAACAATGGTTTTATATATATATATATTTTTGTCTATACAAACTCATGGATTCCCAAAGCTGCTTGCTTTGAGACAGTTTGTCTGATTGAAACTACGACTAATCTATATGATAGGGAATGAGTCATCATTGAGCATTTAAAGTGCATTTTTTTCTGATTTGAATAGCGTGGGGAAGGATTAAAATAGTCTTGATAGGTTTTACTGCAAATTGCAAGCTATACTGGAGGGATTCCTTTACTTCCTGTCTGGTAAAAAGGTTGTCCCCAGGACAGGAAGTCTGGATAAATCTCTCTAATAGAGAGACAGAAGTGAAAAGCTTTTGTTTCTTAACCACCTTGCCCCCTGGAAGGTTTACCCCCTTCATGACCATGCCATTTTTTGCGATACGTCACTGCGTTACTTTACGCAAAGGGACAAAGTTCACTAAAATAATAATAGCAGCATATATATAAGAAGGCCAGTATGGTGGCCTGAGTTTATGGGAGGAGCCCGGAGGGTATTTAAGCAGCCCACTCACACATGCTCTTTGTCGGTTCAGTGTGCAGTACTACACGTCACTGGGCCGACTCTTCCCAGCTCACCTCATGTCCGTGAGTCTGCGCATTCAATCGCATTCGACACCCTCCCGCCCTTCCCTTTTTCAGGGCACTTCTCAGCATATCCTTCTTCAATTAACTACCCATTACTTACTTTGGGTATGCCCCATTTTCTTGGCATACTGACCAGACCACCAAGGCACACTTCAGGTCTATTTATGTTGTTAATCTTGTCGCGTGTTTATGTGATCCACATCACTCTCAGTCAGAGGGCCACGACCATAAACTCTATTGTAATAAGCAGGTTCACCTACTAACACACAGCAAAGTGACCACTCTACACACGCACAACATATCACAGACTTAGTTATCTGGTATAGTGCAAGTAAGATAATAACAAGAGGCAAAATATTCTTCTGCCAGCAGTCTTTATATATATATACACACACACATAGGCCTGGATTCACAAAGCACCTACCCCGTCGTATCTCGAGATACGCCACGTAAGTGCCAATATGCGCCGTCATATCTGTGCGCCGTGCCCACAGAACTAAGATACGCCTAAAAACTGGCTTCAGTCCACCGATGTAACTTGCCTACGCCGGCGTATAGTGGACGCATAGTTACGCTGGACGCATCTGGCGCTCCCATTGATTTCCTATTTAAATATGGAAATGAGGGAGATACGTAGATTCATGAACGTACTTGCGCCCGGCGCATTATATACACGGTTTGCGTAAGTCGTACGTCCGGCGTAACGTTATTCCCTATATAGGAGGCGCAACTAATGCAAAAGTATGGGCCAGGGAACAAATGCCGTCGTATTTTACGTCGTTTACGTAGTACGTGAATAGAGCTGGGCATAGGTTACGTTCACGTCATAGGCAGTGTTTCGAGTCTTTCGACGTATCTTAGGCAGTTATTTTGACGTGATTGTGAGCATGCGCACTGGGATACGTCCACGGGACGGCGCATGCGCCGTTTGTTTTAAGTACTTGCCTAGCACTCGGCACATCATTTGCATGGTGTCACGCTTCATTACCATGTATCACGCCCACTTCCAGCCCACTTCCACTTACGCTGCCTTACGCTGACGAATATACGCTGCGCCGGCGCAGAGTTGGGAGCATTTTCTTTGTGAATTCCATGCTTCCCTCTCTGTGTTGCACCGGCATAGCATAAAGAAGATACGCTACGGCGGCATTTATATATGCGCCGAGGTATGTAAATCCGGGCCATATACTGTATATATTCAGAAGTTATGGGCAACAGTTGTAAACTATTATCTGGCGTGTTCGGTATTGTCCTTCCAAACCACCTGCCCGATCCCGCCAGCTGACACTGCATAACACTAATCACAGGCAGTACGACATTTCCTGGTCTGCAGCTACGGTGTGCAGTGTCGGCTTCCTGGCAGGATTGGACAGGTGGGTTGGGTCTACGATCCCAAACACATCAGAGCTCTAATAGGAGTACTTGCCTTGTAATCCATGCTTCTAGTTTTGATTCAGCAACAGCTCTTCCATGGACAGGGCATATGTCTCAGACATTCTCTCTCTCTCTCTCTTCACTTCCTCCCTCTTGGGTTTTCAACCCAACAACCCAGAGACAGAAAGTGCTATATATAATTAATTATGTGATAAGCAGCACAGCTATTTACAACTACAGACAGTAGAGGGTAGCAGATTCCCACACTGGGATTACTCCAGTTTCTAAGGTACACAAAGGACCCTTGCTCCCCTGACCTCACAGATGCCTTCATTACACATTACACCGAAAGCATGGATTCCAAAGAGGATTTTTTTTGAAGGATGTGATTAGAGCCTAATAGTCTTTAAAAAAGGGTGGGCTCTTGGCGCAGTCACCCAGTTGTGTGACAATAGCAAATTCATTTTTGCTATTTTTACACTAATTATTCTCCCAGCCAATCAGGAAGCAGGTCTTGAGACCTGTTTCCTGATTGGCCAAAGGGAGAAGCGATCCTAGGAGGAGGGGGGAGGAGGAGAGAGGAGACGTCACAAAGGGGAAGCCGTGCCGGGTCTGTGTGTATATATATATATACAGTATATATATATTCCCCTGTGTGTATATATATATTATATGTTATCAGTGTTCCATACATTCACCATACAGGTAATCATACTTACCACAGGGTTTCAAACCCATCCCTCCCATTTTTCATAACCATGGTGGATAGGAATTTGTTATATGTTTTCTATAAAGAGTAGATATAAAACGTTGAATGACACTAGGTCGGTAATGGTTAAATGTCCTGTATAACCCTAATAATATGTTTTATGACATCATGTTACTGTTGAATAAGTACCTCATGCATGTTTATATATAATTTCAGTAGCATTTAGGAATCCAAGGCCCTGATGAAGCCGTGGCAGCCTGCGAAACACGTTGGAAAACATACTGGGTTCCAAAGCCAAGACAAATATCTATATGGCTACCGTCAGTGTGAATATGTTTTAATATATGTTTTTAACCCTTATGATATTGAACACATTTTTTTTTTTTTTATACATCTTATACGGAAAGTTGGTGTCTAATATACCCTAGAATGTAAATCTAAAGTCCCACTTATTTCCAGGGGTCTGTACATATGTTTATTGGGGACGGTACCTTCTAGGGGGAAAATGAATTGCACACTTGTTTCCCACACCCCACAATTTTAATATTGGTTAAATTAATCAAACAAAATGTGATTTTCTAAACACCACTCAGGACAAAGTCTCTAGCATCCTCCCTGCTGTGACCCATACAAGTTGAACTTCTGGCTGTGTTTGGTGATACGGTGAAGAAAATGATTTTGGCCGCAGATCAAAGTGTTAAATAAATAAAAAGACAGATTCCCGGGCCAAATACTTTTTAGCAATAATAGGTTGCTGTTAGCACCAGAATATTGTTTGTTAGCTCAATGAGTTGTGTGGAAGCTGCTTTGTGGTGAAGCACACAGCAAGCTCTAGAACTCACTTCATTATCTGTAATGATGCAACATAAAGAGTGGCTTCCAACAACAAGCGAAATCAATCGGTGAACCGCAAATGCTATTCATACAGTAAAAGACGATTCCACTGTAATAAGGGGAGTCCACTCAATGTATGTTCAAAAGTAATATTTTTATCTTTTTTTTTTCATTGGATTAAGCAAAAAGGATTTTTTAGATGTATCTTAACCACTTCAGCCCTGAAAGGTTGTACCCCCTTCATGACCAGGCCATTTTTTTGCGATACGGCACTGTATTACTTTAACCGACAATTGTGCAGTTGTGCAATGCTGTACCCAAATAAAGTTTATGTGCTTTTTTTTCTCACAGCTTCTTTTGGTGGTATTGGATCACCTTTGATGTTTTATTTTTTGCGCTATAAAAAAAAAAATGAATGAAATTAAAAAAAAAAAAAAATTCTTCTTCAATTTAGGCCAATATGAATTCTGTTACATATTTTTGGTAAAAAAAATACCAATAAGCGTATATTCATTGGTTTGCACAAAAGTTATAGGCCCAGATTCATAGAGCAATTACGCCTGTCTAACTGGTGTTAGACAGGAGTAATTTCAAATTTTGCGCGCCGTATCACTAGTTTGAATCCTCAAACCATGATACGGCGGCTTCGGGCTTCGATCCGAGAGGCTTACGTCTTCGTAAGCCTTCGGATCTACGCTGCGATATTTTTGCGGCCGCTGGGAGGAGTTCGCGTCGTTTTCATGCGTCGGGATATGCAAATGTGTTTTTATGGCGATCCACGAAGATACGAGCGGTCTTCGCAATCGCTTACGTCTATTTTTTTTTACGTACTGTTAGACCAGCTTTTTGCTGGTCTAATGGTGCATAGCCCATGTTAAGTATGGCCGTCGTTTTTTTTTTTTACGTTCGGGAATAGAAATGTCCGTAAACGACGCTACTCAAACAACGAATGACGTAACAACGTGATTTCGCGCAATGCACGGCGGGAAATTTCTGAACCGAGCATGCGCAGTTCGATCGCCGCGGGAACGCGCCTATTTTAAATGCTTCACGCCCCCTACTCGCGTAGATGGATTGCGACGGGAGAAATACACTACGCCGCCGTCGTTTACTGGACAAAATCTACCTGGATTCCACGTAGAGCCAGTAAAAAACGGCGGCGTAGTGTATTTCTGATACGCTACGAGAATCTAATTCTGAATCTGGGCCATAGCGTCTACAAACTATGGGACAATTCAATGTAATTTTTATTATTTTTTATTTTTATTTTTTTACTGGTAATAGTGGTGATCAGTGACTTATAGCAAGACTGCAACATTGCGGCGGACAAATCCGACACTAAGGGACACTTTTGACTTTTTTGGGAACCAGTGACACTGATACAGTGATCAGTGCTAAAAAAGATTGTCTCTTGCTGTGTCCAATCAGAGCCGGAGCGGGTCACAGACGGCGCGCATGCATGTCCCAGACCCTGAAAAAACAAATCACATACAGGTACATGATTTTTCACTAAAGGGCTGCCCCGCATACGTGTACATGGGACAGTCCTTCAGTTATTCTGGTAAATACAGAACATTACATAACATAAGTAACATTTACTAGATATGTGCACTGCCAATTTTTTGGGGGGTTTTCGTTTCAGTCTTTTTTTTTTTTTTAATTCATAAATTCGAAAATCCGAAAGAATAACTATCTAAAAATAACTAACTATTAAATTATAGGCATTGAAAAAATAATTATAGGTATTGGAATTTCCTTTCAAATTTGGCTGTTAGTGAATGTAACGAATACTAGTTCATCCGAAGTTACAAATTATCCAAAATAACGAATGCCGCATCTAAACAAATGTTATGGAATACATTTATAATAACTAATAATAAAAATAAAAAATTGTTAATAATAATAAATAACAATAAAAATATTAATAACAAATTTCTATTCGAAAATATCCAAATTGACGAAAACCCGTTTGCTAAATTTTTCTGAATATTCGTAAAATCATAAATTCGAAAATTCGTAAATTCAAAATGTCAGAAAGTCGAAATTTGAGAATCCGAAATTTGAGAATCCGAAGAACTGAAATTTCTAAAATCTGAAATAATAACTAACTAATAATAATAACTTAACTATTACTACCTATTAAATTATAGGAATTGAAATTTCCTTTCAAATGTGGCTGTTAGCGAATGTAACAAATATGAATTTATCCAAAGTTATGAATTATCCGAAATAATGAATGCTGTATCTAAACGAATGGAACTTAACAAATTAATAATAATAAATAACAATAATAATAATAATAAAAAAAAAAATATTATTATTATTTATTTATTTTTTTAATTCCATTCGTTTAGATATGGCATTGATTATTTCAGATAATTCATAACTTCGGATAAATTCGTATTTGTTACATTCACTAACAGCCACATTTGAAAGGAAATTTCAATACCTATAATTTAATAGGTAGTAAGGCTGCATTCACACTATAATGCGGCGTATTGTACCGCGATTTGCTGCGACAAATTGCGGCGTTTTGTCCCGCGATGTGCTGCGACAAAACGCGTAGTTTTTTAGCCTTGTTTTTGCTGGAGGGGTGATTTTAACATTGTCGGCTATGCCCGAACGCCGAAGCCGCCTGAATAAAAGGGTCCGGGACTTGTTTTGAGCTTCAGGCGTACGGCGTTTCTGCGTTCGGCGTGGTGATGTGAACCATCTCCATAGCCGACAATGTTAAATCACCCCTCCAGCGTATTTCAGGCTGCAATTGCGTCGGGCGTAAAAACGCCTAGGTGTGAATGCAGCCTAATAGTTAAGTTATTATTAGTTAGTTATTGTTTCAGATTTTAGACATTTCAGTTTTTCGGATTTTCGAATTTCGAATTGCTGACATTTTGAAATTACGAATTTATGAATTTAAGAATATTCAGCAAAATTTGTTAAACAGGTTTTCGTTAATTTGGATGTTTCCAAATTAACTGATTTGTTGAAATTTGTTATAAAACGAATTCAGAACGAAACAAATTGCACATATCTAACATTTGTTACGTGTAGTCAGCAGGTGGTGAGCACCAATCAAAACCAACAGCTTTCCTCTGCTTATTGTACAGCTGTGCAGTAAAAATGGCCAGAGAAGCAGAGAGATCAGATTATATACCTACAGAATGAATCACAAAGGACTGATGCCGCGTACACACGATCATTTTTCAGCATGTAGAAAAAACAAAGTTTTTCCAACTTCATCATTAAAAACGACGTTGCCCACACACCATCCTTTTAAAAAAATGATGAACAAAGCGCGGTGATGTACAACATGTACGACGGCACTCTAAAGAGGAAGTTCCATTCGCCTTTGGGCTGCTTTAGCTCATTCCGTGTTAGTAAAAGACGATTTGCGCTTTTCTGTCTGTTACAGCGTGACGAATCTGCTTACTCCATTATGAATGGTAGTTTTACCAGCACGAGCGTTCCCGTCTCATAACTTGCTTCTGAGCATGCGCAGGTTTTTTGCGTCGTTTTAGCCCACACACGATCATTTTTTACAACCCGAAAAACGACATAGTTTAAAACGACGTTAAAAAATGCAGCATGTTCGAATTTTTGTCGTTTTTCAGAACCTGAAAAATGATGTGTAGCCCCCACACACGATCATTTTAACCTCTTAAGGACCGCCGCATGTACATTTACGTCGGCAGAATGGCACCGACAGGCACATCAACATATATATATATACGTTGGTGCCTTGAGGGGGTTCGGGGGTCCGATCAGGACCCCCCCGTATATGCGGCAGTCCGGTTACCTGGCCGAGCGATCCATGCAGAGGGGGCGGCGGTTCGTTTTTGTCCTCCCCCTCCGGATCGGTCTCAGCCAATGCGCGCGCTCCCCTTGCAGTGCACTTCCTCCTCCTGTGTAAACACAGGAAGGAGGAAGTGATGTGGTCTCTCCCCTCAGCAGTTTTTTCAACCACCGCTGAGGAGAGATCACATCTCACAGTCTGCACAACACTACACTGACACACAGACACATAGGCACATTAACCCCTTGCCATCACCCCCCCACCCCTCCCCCTGTCACAGTGTCACTGAATGCAGTGATCATATGTATGATCACTGCAGTTAGTGTCAGTGTGACAGGCAGTTAGTGTTAGGTCCAGGGTAGCCCCCGTACCCCCTCTAATAAAGTTTTAACCCCTTGATCACCGCCCTAGTTAACCCTTGCACTCCCTATTGCCAGCGTCACTAAGCGATCATTTTTCTGATCGCTGTATTAGTGTGGCTGTTCCCGCTAGGTAGCTATTTTTTTTTTATTGTGATTTTTTTTTACTAAAGACATGTGGCTAAATAAATTTTGGCCTAAATGTTTGACTAAATTTTTTTTTTTGATTTTTTTTTTAACAAAAAGTAAAAAATATAGATTTTTTTTTCAAAAATGACGCTCTATTTTTGTATATAGCGCAAAAAATAAAAATCGCAGAGGCGACCAAATACCACCAAAAGAAAGCTCTATTTGTGGGAAGAAAAGGACGCAAATTTTGTTTGGGCGCGACCACACAATTGTCAGTTAAAGCGACGCAGTGCCGAATCGCAAAAAGGGGCCTGGTCATTTACCTGCATTTTGGTACGGGTCTTAAGTGGTTAAATTACGTTTTAAAAAAAAGTTTTTTTCATGATGAAAAATTATCATGTGTACGCGGCATTACACTCCACCCTAGAAGATGTTGTCTGGCTCAATCAGTTACACGCATGCTGTTTGAAGTATGCAGGTAGTGCTGAGATCTTTTGTTAGAAATGTTTTGCGATTCTTGTCTATAACAAAAGCATTCAGTATGAAATGTTGATTTGTAAAATAAAACAATATGTACATTGCTATTTGTATATCACCATTTAATAAAATTGTAAGCTTATGAAAACTGTTATGACATTTATTTATTTTTTCTTTTAATTTTTTAGTTTTGTATTAAAACAATGTTACTTGTTTTCACCATTTTCGTATCCTTTCTTATCTCAGTGCTGCTGATCTCCTGCAGAGATCCTCTCAAATGTTTGCATTTTTGGCAGACGTGTAAAAATCTTCATTTTTGGCAATAAAACTTAAAACCCCTAGAACATTATATATTTTTTTAAAGTATAGGCACTGTAGAATAAAAAGATAATTGTTGCAAATTTTCCATGTCACATGATATTTGTGCAACTGTTTAGTATTTTCAGGAAATAACATATTAAAATGAATCTAAAGCCTCGTACACACGCTCGGTTTACTCGGCAAGAACCAGCAAGAAAACTGCTGGCAGAGCTTTCTTGCCGAGTATACTGAGCGTGGGTACGAGGCTTTCAGGTTTCTCGACAAGAAAACTGCCCAGAATCTCGACGAGAAAAATAGAGAACCTGCTCTCTATTTTTCTCATCTTTCTTGAGATTCTCAGCAGTTTTCCTGCCGAGAAACCCGAGAGTGTGTATACTTACATTTCGCCATGGAAACCCGCGCATGCTCGAAATGACTTTGACGCATGCGTGGTAGCTTTCTAGGCATAATTAGGTTGCAGTAAGCTCGTACGCGATGACGTCACTGCATTCTTGCCTTTCAAGAGAACCGCAGTCTGTACACTCGGGCGCCAACACACAATATACTACCAATTTTGTGGTAAAGAATTAAAGATGAGGTTGTGTCAAGTAATAGATACCAAACATGCCAAGTCTTAAAAATTGCGCGGGCCCATGATTTAGCAAAAAACGACGGTACCCAAAAATCTCCATGGGGGATGTTTTAAAAGCTTTCACAGCTCATCCGTTTAGAGTTAAACAGGAGCTCTGGTGCTAAAATTATTGTTCTCAATCTGACGGTCAGGGTGATGTGTCGCATGTGCGGTGCGACTGCGGTTTACATACACGTGCGCACCCTGGACTTATGTATACATTTGCACATGTGTGCAGGGCAATGTGGGTTATAGCAATCTTTAAAAAAATTAAATTGTTATTGTAATTTAAGAAAAAATATATTTTATTTATGTTTACTTGATTGCTATCACAAGCGGTTAATTAATCCCTATGTAATATCATTGGGAAGGTTACAGGTACTCTTTTTGGAGACATTAGGGGTCTAATAGACTCCAATGTCGCCCCAACCCTTCATAGCATCTAGCCAAGCAAATATCTGTACCAGCCAGGAAATGGTGGATCTGAAACCGGAAGTGTTAAAATAAGCATTATTTCTGGTTACATGTAAAAACGAGCCATGGATATGGCTCACTTTCACATGTCTCTTCCTCTTGAAGCCGGCGATTGTGGACCCGGGCTCCCGGTAAGAGCGGTAGAGTTTGGGAACCACAAGAACACACTGGCGGGGGGACCCTGCCTCCTGCTGTGTTAAAGTGATCAGCAGCTAGGGAGCCGCCACATTACTTTCACACCCACAGCCTGCTGAACAAATGGATCACAAGCGGCAGTATGATTCTCTCTTTGGACGTTCTGTCTTTGGACGTATTTAGTGATCTTCTCACTACTAGTAGACTGGGAAAAAGAGGGATTTATCATATACCTAGAAGCTACAGATCACTGTACTAGTGAGCACCACCTTAAAGACTGGGCCCCACCGATTAGGAGGCTGAAGGTTGAGTCAGGAGCCACAGACTCACCAACTTGCTTACAATCTGCAATACACTTTGAGATGTTTACTGACTATTAATGTCAGAGGAGTTAATTGGCTGGTTCAGCCATGCACAGCTGTCAAATTGGAACCAGCAGTTTTGTCCGTGCAGCAGCTGCATTCCAATTGATATGAATAGGACTGCCTGCAAGTGGATGCACTGAACACCTTTGCATCCCATATGGGCAAAGACAGCCCTCGCATGGGTGTACACATAGGTTTGTATGTGTGAATGACGCCTTCAGCTTTAGAGAAAATGCTTATTTTACTAAACTTCAGCTTTAAATGTCTATGATGGCACCAAGTGTTGAAAAAGCTTTTCCATTATCATATATAACAATATATTAGTATTGGAACTTGGCCAAAACAGCCCTGTGGTCACAAAACGAAAGAATGGTGGCCTCTACATGTTTCACCACAAACATGGCTTCTTCTGGAGCTTTTGTAGGATCTTTTTAGTATGATACCTCTAAAACAAAGAAAAACAATACAATCAATTTAAAATAAACAAAAATACATGCATATATGGACCCCTAAGAAGACGTTTGTGGTGAAACATGTAGAGGCAACCATTCTTTTGTTTTACAACCATAGAGCTGTTTCGGCCCTAAAGTTTTAAGTAGTTTTATACTGTTTATGTAATAATAATATTCTCTATCTTTTGTTAATTAGATTTTGATTGATTTTTCTGCACCTTAAAACCCCATTCTCTTGCTCTTTGGGTATTCTTTATGATATATAATGCCACATACACACGATCGGTTCATCTGATGAAAACGGACCGATGACATTTTTCATCAGGTATCCAATGAAGCTGACTTTCATCAGTCTTGCCTACACACCATCAGTTAAAAATCCGATCGTGTCAGAATGCGGTGATGTAAAACCCCACGACGTGCTTAGAAAAATTAAGTTCAATGCTTCCGACGACTTGATTCTGAGCATGCGTGGATTTTTAAACGATAGACTTGCCCACAGACGATAGTTTTTTTTCTATCAAATAATTTTAAAACAGGTTCTAAATTTTTTCACCGATGGGAAAAAAAAAACGATGGGGCCCACATACGACCGTATCATCCGATAAAAATCATCTGACCGTTTTCATCAGACAAACCGATCGTGTGTATGCGGCATAAGTTGTGTGCCTAACTGTAGTGTCTGCTCTATTTGGGGCGCAGTGGCGCCGCTCCCCTAATCCAATGTGCCTGACCCCTAATCTACACGCAGCGCGCCAGATGCATGAATTTCTATGTTTCTTTTTTCTTTTTTTGAAGCATGTTATTAGAGCCAGAGGCTTAAAAAAATAGGTGGGCTTGGGGCGCTGAGCAATGTTCCCCCGAGCCCACCCACTTGTGTGACAATAGCAAATTAACATGCGATATTGTCTTTCTGCTTTTGCTCCCAGACAATCAGGAAGCAGGTCTTAAAATATGATTAGCCGAGAGGGGAAGTGACCGTATTAGCAGGAAGTATGGAGAGAGGTGCAGAGGAGGAGATGCAGGGGGAAGCCGCCAAAGCTGCCCATAGGCCTGGATTGGGTAAGTGCAGAGCTGATGGACAGATGGACGATCGACCAAGCGACAGGGGGGGGTGTTTGATCGACCAAGCGACGGGGGGGGGGATGTTTGACCGACCAAGTGACAGGGGGTTTGACTGACTGACAGAGCAACGGGGGGGGGGGGGGGGGTTTGACCAACCATACTAATGACAATAATAACAGCCGCCACTGGTGTCTAATGATAAGATGGCTTTGGGAGATAGTGGGCAGTTAACAGGATGAATGGGAAGACAGGGAAGGTACCATGAAGGAGCCCCCCCACCAGTGGTCACCCATGACATAAAATAGTGTGAACTCTAGAGTACAAAGTTCATAGCTATCCTCACAAAGAAAATCCATTCTGATTTACAGGAATCGGTTTGCTCACGCCTAGATGGGATTTCTATTTCCTGCAGAGCAGAATCCATCCCTCTATATTCACATTCACAGTCGGCTCCCCATAATTCGCGTTAAGCATATTTGACATGATAAATTGGGTGTTATGGCAGAATTAAATAGGCTATATATTATTAATCACGGCTTTCTATTTCTGGCAGACTCCTACATAGTGTAGATGTAGAAAATCACTCTACAGGCAGCAGCCTATGACAGGAAAGCCTCTGATTAAAATACAGCTGAAATGATCATTAATATATCAGCACACCCCAGGGTCGCAAACATCGAGGAAATTATAATTTTATTATATTTGGAAAAAGTGGTTCAACATAATCACCCACAAAGAACATCAGTGCTAGTTCTAAACTGGGGCAATCAAACAGACTCTAAATGGTTAAAGCTGAACTCCAGGAAATAGCAAAATGCACAGCTCAGTTATATACTATATATGAGCAATTGTATGCCAGGTAAAGAATTTAGAATTTAAATCATCCAGTCTGGGCTCTGGCTGGGCAACTCTGGAGCAGGTTTTCATTAAGGACGTTTCTGCTGCATTCATCTTTGCCTTGATCCTGTCTCCCAGTCCCTGCCATGAAAAACATCCCAACAGCATGATGCTGCCACCACCATGCTTCACTGTAGGGATGGTATTGGTCAGGTGATGAGCGGTGCCTGGTTTCCTCCAGACATGATGCTTGCAATTCAGTTCAAAGAGTTCAATATTTGTTTCATCAGACCAGACCTCTGTCTCTCATGACCTGAGAGTCCTTCAGGTGCCTTTCTGAACTCCAGGTGGGCTGTCATGTGCTTTTTACTGAGGAGTGGCTTCTGTCTGGCCCCTCTACCATACAGGCCTGATTGGTGGAGTGCTGCAGAGATGGCTGTTTGCTCCAAGTAAGTAGGAACAGCGATATGTCTCCTCTCCTACTCCCAATACAATTAGAACACACTGAAGGAACACACGTTTAACCCCTTGATCGCCCATAGTGTTAACCCCTTCCCTACCAGTGACATTTACACAGTAATCATTGCATATTTATAGCACTGATCACTGTATAAGTTTCAATAATGTGTCAAAAGTGTCCAATCTGTCTGTTGCAATGTTGCAATACCGCTAAAAATCACAGATCACCACCATTGCTAGTAAAAAAAATAATAATAAAAATGCCATAAATCTTTCCCATAGTTTGTAGATGCTATAACTTTTGCGCAAACCAATCAATATACGCTTATTGTGATTTTTTTTTTTACCAAAATTATGTAGAAGAATATTTATTGGTCTAAACTAATGAAGAATTCAAAATAAATAAAAAAAAACATTTTTGGGGATATTTATTATAGCAAAAAGTTAAAAATATATATATATATATATATTTTTCAAAATGATCGCTCTTTTTTGTTTATAGCGCACAAAGGTGATCAAATAGCACCAAAAGAAAGCTCTATTTGTGGGAAAAAAGGGATGCAAATTTTGTTTGGCTACAGAATTGCATGACCGCGCAATTACCAGTTAAAGCGACGCAATGCCAAATTGTAAAAAGTGCTTTGGTCAGAAAGGGGGTAAAACCTTTGCAATCTGTCCGTCGCAATGTTACAATACTGCTAAAAATATTTAGTGAGTGGACAAAATTGTAAAAAGTGCTCTGGTAGGAAAGGGGGTAAAACCTTTCTGGGGCTGAAGTGGTTAAAAAGTTCTGCCTTTCCGAGGAGTCACTAAGGGCAGCAGCATCCAATAGGATAGCTTCCCAGTGACCCAGGAAACCATAGAGGTTCCTTCTGACTTCCTCTGCCATGGAGAAAGTAGACTGCACCTGTCTAAGTGTATTATTTGCTGGATTCCCCAGGAGAAAATAAGCCTGAAAAAAGACAATGGGGTAGATTCATGTAGATCAGCGGATCTTTTGATCCGCGTGATCTATCTTTTTTACGATCCGCCTGCGCCAGTTTTTGAGGCAAGTGCTGTATTCATTAAGCACTTGCCTCGTAAGTAGCCCTGGCGGATCGTAACTCCCCCGGCGGAATGCAAATTCCGCGGCTAGGGGGGGTTTACTATTTAAATCGCGCGCGTCCCCGCGCCGATCGTAATGCGCATGCGCCGCCGGCGAAATTTCCCAGCGTGCATTGCTTTAAATGACGTCGCAAGGACGTCATTGTATTCGTCGTTAACGCTATTAACGTATGGCCGTATTCCCGAACGACTTACGTAAACGACATAAAAAATTCAAAATTCGACGCGGGAACGACGGCCATACTTAACATAGGATCCGCCGCACTTACCCCGCATATAGCAGGGGTAACGATCCGCCGGAAAAAGCCGAACGCAAACGACGTTAAAAAAAAACGACGCGTAGAAAAAAAGAAGCGCCACCTAGCGGACGGCGGGAGAATGCAGCCTAAGAGCCGACAGTGTAACTCACTTACACCAGTCGGCTCTAAGGGAGATCTATGCGGAACCTGATTCGAAGAATCAGCCGCATAGATCCGAGCGTCGGATCTCACAGATCCGACGGTGTATCAGTAGATACACCGTCGGATCTCTATGTGAATCTACCCCAATGAATGCAGCCAGCACATCTGAGGGTCAGTAAGATGCAAACTATTACATTTTTGTTTTTGGGTTTAAATTTTTTTTTCACTTTTAGAACAATAATATGCCAGTTTCCCACAAATCTGAGGAAGTGAGTAAGCCAGGGGTGTCTGATGAAGCTGATTAGTGTCCCTTGCAGTGGCGGTGCGTCCATAAAGGGCGCAAGAGCACCGTCCCCTCTCTCCTGCACCGCTCTAATCCCCATAGATCGATTCATGCATTGCATGTGTCCAGCCCCTTTTCGGTCACCGGCACCTGAATAACAGCGGTGGGGGTGTTTTTTGGAAGCACCTGATTAGAGCTATTGGCTCCAATAAGCGTCCAAAATCGTGAGAAGCGGGCACACCGCTGTGCGCTCGCTTCTTACTCAGCTGTATGTTAGCAAAATGAAGGTACTTGCTTTGCTTACATTGAACCCCCTTTCAGCCAATCAGGTGCGCTGGGTCTGTGTTTCCTGTCACCTGATTGGCTGAAATTACAGGCCCTGTGATTGGACGCGTCCAATCATAGCAGAGGAGGAGCGGGTGATAGAACACATCGGGTCGGGAAGAAATGGAGAACACCGGACACCTGCTGACGTTACCCACTGCCTACCTGAGACAAGGTAAGTGCCGGGCAGATGGGGGGCACAGTGGCAGCATTTGGGGCACAGTGGCAACATTTGATGGGCAAAGTGGCAGCATTTAGGGCACAGTGGCAGCATTTGGGGCACAGTGGCAGCATTTGGGGCACATTGGCAGCATTTGGGGCACAGTGGCAAGCAACTTTTGATGGGCAAAGTGGTTGCGTTTGATGGGCAAAGTAGCTGCGTTTGATGGGCAAAGTAGCGGCATTTGATGGGCAGAGTGGCTACCTGTGATGGCACAGTAGTGGTGTTTGATGGGCGTTTGATGCTACAGTGGCTGCGTTTGGTACAGTGGCTGCGTTTGATGGGCACAGTGAGGCTGCAATTGATGGGAATTTTTTTTTAGAATTTGCACTCCCCAAAAAATTTGGAGCACATTTTTGGTGGTACTGCAACGCTTGTTTGCTGGTACTGCGACCCTTTCACGCAGTTCTGAACGGTCCTTGATCCCTCATATCCCCCAATATGTATGACAATCAGAGCACAGCGAATTGATTGTGCTTGACTGATGGGTGCCTCGAATACATGTGAGCTAATGTGTCAGGGACAGACATTGTTTTCATGAAACACAATATACAGATGGCTATTTTAACTCTATCAGCCAACACAACTGTGCTTTAAATAGAGTGCAGCTGACAGAAGGCTGTATGTGTGCACTAGGAAATGGATAGGGTGTAACGCGAAGATTTTTATAAAACATAAAAAGAGGCTATACCGGGGTACAAGAAGAACAACAAAGCTTATATATATATATATATATATATATATATATATATATATATATATATATATATATATATATATATATATGTATATATGTATATATATGGAAGTTTCATTAGAGCACTAAATTAGTGTAGTGCTTTTGTATATATTTTCCTTATTTATTAGGATCAGAATTTAAAGCCTAGTTGAAGTCACTATATTACCAAAAGTATTGGGACACCTGCCTTTACACGCACACAAACTTTGATGGCATCCCAGTCTTCGTCCGTAGGGTTCAATATTGAGTTGGCCCTCCCTTTGCAGCTATAACAGCTTCAACTCTTCTGGGAAGACTGTCCACAAGATTTAGAAGTGTGTCTATGGGAATGTTTGACCATTCTTCCAGAAGTGCATTCATGAGGTCAGGCACTGATGTAGACGAGAAGGTCTGGCTCACAGTCTCCGCTCTAATTCATCCCAATGGTGTTCTGTCAGGTTAAGGCCAGGACTCTGTTCAGGCCAGTCAAGTTCCTCCACCCTAAATTCACTCATCCATGTCTTTATGGACCTTGATTTGTGCACTGGTGTGCAGTCATGTTGGAACAGGAAGGTGCCGTCCCCAAAGTGTTCCCACAAAGTTGGGAGCATTAAATTCAAAATGTCTTGGTATGCTTACGCCATAAGAGTTCCCTTCACTGGAACTAATGGGTCATGCCCAACCCCTGAAAAACAACCCCACATCATAACCCCCCCCCCCCCTACGGACTAAGACTGGGATGTCATTAAAGTACATGTGGGTGTAAAGGCAGGTGTCCCAATACTTTTGACCTTATAGTGTATGTGGTATAGGAGGCATTGTACTAACAACCTCCAATTTCATGGTCTTATCTCCACATTTCTGACACAACAGTTGTGTCGTGTGTCTGAATATGAATGCAATATGATGAATGCAGGTTACATTCTAGGACGAGAACCTCTCAGGGAATCTAGGATAGAAAAAGATCTGGGGTCTTCTAAGCTGCAGCAAGCAAGGTCAGCAGAATATTAGCATGCATTTTTTTTTTTTTACTCAAGAGATAAAACACAATTTCTACCACTTTACAAAACTCTGGTCTGGTCCCATCTTGAGTAAGCCATCCAGTTCTGGTCCCCAATCCTTAGTAAGGAGGTGCTGGAACTACAGAGAGTCTAGGGAAGGGCAAGAAAACAAATCAGGGGACTGGAGGACCTCAGTTATGAGGAACGGTTACAATTATTAAACTTATTCTCCTTGTAGAAGAGATGTTTAAGAGGGAATATGGTAGAAATATACAAATCTTAATGGTGATTCCAACACTGGCAGTAAACTATTCAGTCTCAGGTCACTGAAGAAGACACATGGCAACTCAATATAGTTGGGCGAGAAGTGGTTTAATCTTAAACTGCACAAGGAATTCTTTACTGTTAGAGCAGTAAGGATGTGGAACTCTCTTCACCAATTGGTGATTTCAGTGGGATTGTCACGTTTACTCTTAACGCAGGTGGTCAGACACTATAGCTGGCTACTCATCTGTCCATTAGAATGCATGTGCCTCCATTGTGGGGACACTCATTGTTTAGTGTTAGGACCACAGATTACAGGGTGCCTTGGCGCGGCTCTGTGGCTCACGCATGTGCTTGCAAATGCGTGTGGACAAAACCCCTGTTTTTAACGCATACTGTTAGACAGGTTAATTGGTTGTTCTGCGAGCTGGTCGGTAAGTAGGCTTGGTTTTCCCCTGGGCATTCCCAGGTTTTGTTGTTACTGTCTTTTTCACCTATAGCAGCCCCCTTTCTAATAAGGCAAGCAGTTCTACCGGTAATTGGTTGACCCCTGGTCTTATATACAATGTTTTAGTGCCTGGCTACCACGCTAGGGCAGGTGCAAACTGAGCAAAGCAAACAGGTATGTGTGGTTGGCAGACAGACAGAGCTGTTCAATGACAGTCCAGGTAAAAGGCAAGCAGAGTTCAGAGAATAGGCCGATAACCGGCCCGAGGTAGACAGGGAAATCCAATCGAGCAGACAGACAGGGGGCTGGATCAGATATTACTATACATAAGTAATCACTCTCTATCACAAGCATGGGACTGAAGGTTTGGCTGGCTTAAATCGGGTCTGGTTTCCACCCAGAGACTAACCACATTAATCACCTTGCAGGTGGACAAACAGACAAGGAGAAAGCCATAGTCAAACCAGGATGCTGGAATGAGGAGCAGGAGCACCAGATGCTCCTGACAGGGAAGTGTCATTATTTATTATCTTATTGAACACAATATACAGGAATATGGGAAGTGGTAGAGTCGTAGTTACCCCCACATACCCACATAGGTTGAACTGAATGGACTGGCATCTTTATTCAATCTTATAACTATGTAACAAAATATGACAAACAGGCACTAGAGGTTGACCTAGTACACTCAGTAAACTGCATTCATTAAGAGACCTAATCAAATGCCTTCTCTCTTCCCTGCAGTATGTGAGGACCTCTACGACTAAGCCCATGAGCGGATGAAATGCATTAGAGGGACATGGCTTGGATGGAGGCGAATGACGACCGTGATGGGTAAACAACCTCCTGTATTCAGTAAAGTCTTCGTACACGAGATCAGACGTCCATCTGACTTTTCCGTGTTTTTTTGTCCGAAGGGCGGTGTCCGTGAACTTGGTATGCAAACACACCAACCAACACAAACGTAGTGACGTACTACGTGGTTTTTCAGCTCCTTAGCGCCACCCTTTGGGCAACTTCTGCTAATGTTGTCTTATGGTTAGCATTGATTCTGAGCATGCGTGTTTGTAACTTGGATTTTAGTCAGACGGTTTTGTGTAAACACGATCGGATAATCCGACGTAACACGTTTTGTCGGACAATTTGAGAGCATGCACAGCCAACATTTGTCCGATGGAGCATACAGACGGTCGAATTGTCCGACAAAACACATCCGTCAGACAATTGTTGTCGGAATATCTGATCGTGTGTACGGGCCTTAAGGAGTAATGGCATCTGCTCAGAAAGGCACCCAGAAACTAGAGGCAATCACAGGAGTAGTGGTGTCTACTGCAGTGATTTCCAGCTTCCATGGGGATTCCACAGGTATGGCACATACATACATACATTGGGCCAAGTTGACACCTTATAGAGTATGTATTTTATGTTTGTATTTAGCTGCTGGTTTAAGCTAGCTATGTAATACTACGCTAGCTGGGCATAAGCTTTTTTCCTGTAACAATGGAGATCCTATCTTCCATGCAAGCTGGTGTCAGACCTACGTCTGCAGGATCTACTGCGTCAAGAATAACATTAGCTAAGAGCATGTTCTACGTTGATGCCACCTATAAAAAAACACAGCTGTTATTTAAAGCATGAACCTCCATCAGCTGAAATAATACCAGGCAGCTTCTATAGGAAGTTTACAGTGGGAGAGATCATACATTATTCTTACAGCAGGTGATTGCTGGAGAACAAAGAAATCATTATAAATCAACAGATGGGGAAGAGATAATCGTAGCTGTAGAGTCCTGTGATGTCCGCTATCGGTCGGCTGGTACACATATGTAGTTCTCTCAGGTGTGTTTGAATAAACAGAATCAGGTATTTGCCATTTCCATGCTATTCTACTCAGTTCCCATTCACACTTGGGCACAGTGGCCGCTGGTGCTCAATTTTTTTTTTGGGGGGGGGGGGGGGGCAAGCAAACTAAAAAAAAACATCAACTGCCACTGTGCCCATTAAACTCAGCCACTGTGACCATCAAAGGCCATCAGTTTGCCCCCTCAAATGCAGCCAGTTTACCCCCTCAAATACAGCCAATCTGTCCCCTCATTGTCATTGTCACTATTTGGGTTGTGTCAATGCAGCAAAATGTTTATTGTACGGTGAAAGCTAGTTGTGACAAACTCCTTGGTTTGCTTGTGTCACATACCTAATGGTGGTGAGCCCGATATAGCAGAGGGAGGCCTCCCTTACGGCTTCTGCTCTCGGCTCCTGGTAAAGTAACAGAAGGCACAGGAGTGGGGAGTGGTACGAGTGAATGGCAGAATCAACAGCGATAGAGGTAGTCCGGACATTCAGGAACTCCTCAGGAACTGGGAAACAGGAACTGAAGCAGCTGACAGGTTATAGGCAGACAGGAACTGGATCACTGGACCAGAACCAGGAACAAACAGGCACAGTTCAGCAGACTAAAACAGCTTAGACTGGAACCAGGACAGACAGGAACCATTCAGCAGGCTTGGAGCAGACTGGACTGGAACCAGGAATAGACAGGAAACGTTCAGCAGGCTGGAGAGGACTGGACTGGAACCAGGAACAGACAGGATGGTCAGACAGGCCGGGTCAGTTATCAGGGGGTTTGCAAAGTACAGATGTGCAGGCAGAAAAATAGTCAGAACAGGCCAAGGATCAGGTGCAGGCTTATGGCTGGAATAGTCACAGGTAAGCCGGGGCCTTTCACAGGTTAAGGCACGGATCAGGTTTCAGTTAGTGTTGAGCAGAATATGCCATATTCGATTTCGCGATATATCTCGAATATATAGTCGAATATTCGAGATATATTCGCTAAATACGAATATTCGTGATATTTTTTGGAAATGAAATGATTGCGAATTTTCGCTATTGCGAATGCGAATGCGAATGCGAAATTTCGAGAAATGCGGAATGGAGCACTCTGATTGGCTCAGAATATTCGTGATATTTTATAATACCAAATAATTGAGAAATTTCGAGAAATGCGGAATGGAACACTCTGATTGGCTCAGAATATTCGTGATATATTACAATACAAAATAATTGCGAATATTCGGCAAATGCGGAAGGAGCACTCTGATTGGCTCAGAATATTCTTGATATATTACAATACAAAATAATTGCGAATATTCGGCAAATGCGGAAGGAGCACTCTGATTGGCTCAGAATATTCGTGATATATTACAATACAAAATAATTGCGAATATTCGGCAAATGCAGAAGGAGCACTCTGATTGGCTCAGAATATTCTTGATATATTACAATACAAAATAATTGCGAATATTCGGCAAATGCGGAAGGAGCACTCTGATTGGCTCAGAATATTCTTGATATATTACAATACAAAATAATTGCGAATATTCGGCAAATGCGGAAGGAGCACTCTGATTGGCTCAGAATATTCTTGATATATTACAATACAAAATAATTGCGAATATTCGGCAAATGCGGAAGGAGCACTCTGATTGGCTCAGAATATTCTTGATATTTTATCGTAATTTCGCAAAAATGCGAATGAGAAATTGATTGCGGAATTTCGACAGTAACACTCTGAAATCGAATATATGTGTTATTTTAGCTAAAAACAATATTGCGAATTTCTTGAAAATAATCGCGCGATATCGCTATTGCCGAATAATCGCATTGCGATTTTTCGGCAATATAAAATGATCGCTGCAGCTACTCGGCCCAAGGTCTCTAATCATACCAGTAATGCTTTTAGACGTCGATGGGGATCTCTAGGATGTGATCTGTTCTAAAAAAAAATTGAAAAAATACGAATATTTGAAATAGCGAATATTCACCGCGAAATTCGGAATATATCGCGAATACTCGAATATGCCATATTCGAGCCGAATATTCGCAATACGAATATTCGTGAGCAACACTAGTTTCAGTTACACAAACGCTGTAGAGCAGACAGCGGGGACTGTATGTGACAGGCATGCTTAAATAGGTGTGCATGACAGCTTGAAAGATGCATTTCTAAACCCACAGTGTCAGAAAGCTCGAAGAGTTGCTGAATGTCAGAAAAGGTCTTAGACTATTCAGTGGCTCCTACAGGGGTAGCGCTACAAATCCTTATTTCGTGCAATGCTATCAAGTAATAATTTTTTCTTGAATTTTTCAAGTTGTACATCTGTTACTATACATTTTGTGTATATTTTACTTTTCTCATATGTTACTCTGTACACTCCGTTGAACTTTAATAGAAAGTTATGAAACTAAAAATTGTTAAGACCACTTTACTTTTGGGACAGCCCTCACATTTATACCACCATAATCAAATCGGGAACTAAAGCAGGTACATTGACCGCTATGGACAACTTAAGCTATATGCAAATATGGCCTTTTTCTATAGAAGTTGATCTGGTTCAACCTTCCTGCCTCTCAATTGGTCACTGAGGCCTATCACATTAATGGACCAATAAGGAGACTCAAGAAGGGGAAAAGGTATTTTCTATCAAGAGCAATGGCACAACCATCAACCCATCTCCACATGCCAGGGTGTGAGGTGTTAGCCCAAACTCTCTTTTGGGCCCCACATTCAATCACTTTCCATAGCTTGCCGGCTCAACCTCCAAGACATCTCCAAAATACATCCCTTCTTAACCAATGAGACCACAAAGCTCCTAATTCACTCCCTGGTTATCTCTCACCTTGACTACTGCAACTCCCTCCTCATTGCCTTACCTTTAAATAGGTAATCCCCCCTTCAGTTCATCATGAATGCTGCTGGAAGACTCATCAAACTTACAAACCACTCAGCGTTTGCCACCCCTCTCTGCCAGCCTCTCCACTGGCTGGGCTAATCAACCAACGAATTTAATTAAAAATATTAACAATTGTGTTGTGGGTAACACTGCGCTGCTAATGGAAAAGTAAAGCTGCTAACACAGTTAATTGAAAAAAAGCCAGTAGAAAAAGTTGTATGGTGTATGCGTAGCGCTTAAAGTGATACAATAAATAATAAAACAATTGTATTAAGTAACATAAATAATGAATGCCATTCCAATGCAAACAATAATAAAACATTCCAGTGTAATCTCACAGAAGAAATGTACAGATTGTGAACCAAAATGTTATAAGTCCATATATGACCGAAAAGGCCAAAATAACCACCACGTGTCACAAAACTGTGTCTGAAGTTTAAACGTTGCAATGAGGCAAAAATGGACGTGACTTCTTAAGTGCAGTAAAACAACCCTTCACCTATGAAGATGCAGGCTTACCGGCACATATGGACTCAAAGAAATATATATCTCTAATGAGTTAAGCAAGCTTAGGGACAAATGTACACTGCAAAGGCATTTTTGGAAGTACTGCGTCGTCCAATCGATCGTCAGCAGAAATAGATACGATCAAATATGACACTGGCCACAATAATCCACAGCTTGTCCTCAGAGTGATTCAATAATAGGAGGATAAGAAGGAGAAAGGAGGCAACATAGCGTAATTCCGTAAAAATTAATGAGGTTTAATAGGCAGTTGCACTTACATTTGGCAAGAAGGTACAGCGTGTATATGGATATATCAATGAGGCGGCAATGGAGTCCTCCCGACGCGTTTCGTGTCAACACATGCGTCGGGAGGACTCCATTGCTTACTCCGTACTCCCAAAGATGCCTTAGCAGTCTACATTTGTCCCTAAGCTTGTTTGACTCATTAGAGATATATATTTCTTTGAGTCCATACGTTTCGGTAAGCCTGCATCTTCATAAGTGGAGGGTTGTTTTACTGCACTTAAGAAGTCACGTCCATTTTTGCCTCATTGCAATGTTTGAACTTCAGACACATTATTGTGACACGTGGTGGTCATTTTGGCCTTTTCGGTCATATATGGACTTGTTAGGAGGCGGGACGCTGGCCCGCCTACATTTGAAGGAAGAGCCTCGCCTTCTTAAGCCAGCCTCGATGCCTCCTCCTGCTGTCGGCTGTCTTCTTCTTCACCTTTATCTCATATATCTTCTTGGGTATGCCCCCTTTTAGGCATACTGACCTTGTGACTACGACACACCTCAGGTCACCTTTTAACTCACGTCTGCTCTTTCCCCCATATTACATAAGAGGTTTAGAGTACACATAACATTTTGGTTCACAAAAAATTTTGGTTCACAGAGGCGATTTAGTTCGCATTTGTGCCGAGCTATATACGTTTTTCATTCATTCATTCATTCACAATCTGTACATTTCTTCTGTGAAATTACACTGGAATGTTTTATTATTGTTTGCATTGGAATGGCATTCATTATTTATGTTACTTAATACAATTGTTTTAATATTTATTGTATCACTTTAATCGCTACACATACACCATATAAAAATATTAACAATAACTAACAAAGCCAACCACAACTCTGCCTGCCTCCAGCTACATCACTAACCTAGTCTCAAATACCAACCTAATCATCCTCTTCATTCCTCCCAAGACATCCTGCTTTCTAGATCCCTTGTCACCTCCTCCCATACACGCCTTCAGGATTTCTCCTGAGCCTCTCCTATACTCTGTAATTCCCTACCCCAATCTGTCCGACTATCTCCAACTCTATCCACTTTTAGGTGATCCCTGAGAACTTTTCTCTTCATAGAAGCCTATCCTTCCTCCACCTAACAACTGTACTTTCATTTTCTTCATCAGCTCGTCCACCACAGTTATTACCTTTTGTATCACTTGACCCTCCCTTCTAGATTGTAAGCTCTAACAAGCAGAACCCTCTGATTCCTCCTGTATTGAATCGTGTTGTACCTGTACTGTTTGGCCTAACGTTGTGAAGGGCTGTTGGAGCTATATAAATCCTGTATAATAATAATAATAGAAAAGGGTTGAGGCCAAGTTTGACATAAAGAGAAATGGAAGTCCAGGGATATAAAGACCTGAAGGGTAACGTTAAGATTGATGGTCGTGTTTGGGTCTTTATATTCATCGACTTACATTTTGTCATGCAGTTGCCACTGGAGGTACCACTGGAGGTACATGCCTCCTGTATGTTTTATCATTAATTACTAATTTTGACTTTCCAAGGTTTGTGACAGATTTAATTTATAGTGAGTATTTTAGGCATGTGTAATCATCCCTAAACGTACCTATCGGTGCAGAATTCATTATCTGTTTCTGCTCTCCAGCTGCATTAATTATGGAAGTAGATGTTGAAATAAAATGTCCCTCGTTATATCCTAATTTCCGCACTCTTATAATTCTACAGTAACATTATTATCATCAACTGTTTTCACGGGTCTTGCTCTGGAATTTTGTGACTTGGATATTAATGATGGAGTTGACGACTTTCCCGATTTGCATTCTTCTTTTTTAAATTACCAGCCTGTGTATGAATGTCTTTCTTCTGTTGGACAATATTTCTCATCTACACAGAACTGGTGACTCAGCAGGCTGGAGCAGGTGCTACCAAGTGCAATTAAAGCTACTTTATGAGCATGCAAATGATCTGCACTTCATTAGAAGTTGTGCTGCCTTATGCTTAGTTAACCTTTCCCATTATACATGACTGGAATGCCAACGGCTCGATTTATGATCTCTGATTTCTCCAAGATGTTTGCAGGTAGAGCACAGAGGTATTGCACATAAGGGATATGTAAATTTCAGGTCTACTAATTTGTTGTTAATGTTACAGCTTGAAACTGGTTGAGGACAACAGTTTTAAAATTATGGGGCCCCTTACCCAGCTTCGGGCATGGGCCCCCTGGAGCAGAGAACCGGGGGGGCGAGCTGCCGCCTCAAATTGCGAAGTGAGGGGGGGCTACCGCGAATTGAGTAGTGGAGGGGGTGCCGCCACTAAAATTGGAAAAACAAAATTGGAATATATTGCAGCTTAACAGTCCTATTTTTACTTGGTGATCCTGCCAGTAACACACATCCTCTTCTAGGATGACACTGCCAAATTGTTATATATATGGAGCTACAGAGAAGCTACAGGACTACAGAAACATCCCTCTCTCCTTATCTCTATAGCTTAGAACAGGGGTCTCCAAACCTTCTAAACAAAGGGCCAGTTTACGGTCCTTCAGCCTTTAGGGGGGCCAGACTAGGGTCATCGGGAGTAGAAAATGTCCAGTGGGAGTAAATAATACCATATCTTTTGTATCAGTGGGAGGACTAGTGCCCCATTGTTGGTGTCAATGGTAAGAATTGATGGTGTCAGTTGGAGGAGTAGTGCCCCATTGTTGTCAGAAATAAGAATTATGCCCCATTGGAGTTGGATGGAATAGTGTCCTAAGGGCCGCATTAAAGCACGCAAAGGGCCGCATTCGGCCCCATGGGCACAGTGTGGAGACCCCTGGCTTAGAGGTTAGAGTTCTGGCAGAATTAATAAGTGTCTTTTTTGCAGTTATCGAATAGATTTAAAAAAATGTACTCAATGGTATACTCAACAGACCAGAGTGGGGTCCATTGTTGGGGCTTACATACACTGGAAGTGCTGAGAATATTAGGTAGCCTACCATTGACCTCCTTTGCTGTCAAACTGATTTAGTGGTCACAGACTGGAAACAAGTATGCAAGTCAGGAGTTGAGAAACCATTATAGACAGCAACTCGGCATGACAGAAAAGCAGCTAACATTGTAACTGAGGCCACCACCACTGTTGTAGCATACTGACAGTACAGCAGAACAAACATAGCTAATAAGAAATCATGGGGAAATGTTTTTGCTCTTGGTCAGACCTTCTTATTGTAGCACCCTGGAGTTAGGGCAGGGATGCTCCTCACAAATGCACTCGCCAGGAGTAGTTATCCTGGTTGATTGTTAGAGATCCATTGATTTCTCCCTAAGTTTGGCCTAAATGCACTTTTCTCTTCTACCACTAGGTGGTCGGGTACTTGGTGATACTAGATATGAGAAGGGCAACTCAATGTCAGCTTATGGGTATATGGGGTATCTCAGCCAATGGGCAGGGGTTTTCTTAAATTCCTTGGCCTACTGGGAGAGCCTACATATTCGTCAGATGATCTATGTTCTGTGCCACCTGGATGGCTGTCTGGTTGGTCGTGTGTCATGTTGCCCCGGGCTGCTAGGCCAGAGATTGGGTCTATCCTGGGGGCATCTGGCTGCCAGGTTGTCTGAGGGCCTATCCAGAAGCAAGAGAACTGTCACGTACCTTACCCGAGGCCGAAGTGCTGAGAGGGCTTCCCGTATGACCAAGTGCAGAGCGCCCCCTGGAGGTAACGCAGGGGGTGCTCGGCCCAAAGATGCAAGGGTTGCCAGCTGAGACTTGCTGAGTGATGTTGAGGATCAGCTGTACGTAGTCAGACCACGGGTACCACGGAAGTACCAGATGAAGAAGACTGGCAGGAAAACCCAGGGGCGGAGTCAGGAGCCAAGCCGGTAGTCATGCACGGGGGAGCAGGAGGAGACTGGAACAGGTCCGAAGGTTAGCTGAGGTTATCTGCTGGAACAAGCAGACCGGGACAAGACAAAAGGATAAGCCGAGAGACAAGCCAGGGGTCATGCATGGAGAAGTCTGGTCAGGCAAGCCGGGTCGTCAACAGGAACACCAAGAAACAGGAGCAAGGAACTTAGGATCACACCAAAGGCTGAAGATCATGCAGCAGTTGGTCGCTGCTGCAGCAAGCCTTAAATAGGGCACTGACGCCAGGAGTCCCGCCCGCATTGCGTGCGTACCGGTGCGCGCGCATGCGTGGTGAAGAATACTGAATTCACAGCGTTGTTGCTCGTGTGCGCGCGCGTGTGCGTACTTGCGTGCGTGTGCGTACTTGCGTGCGTGTGCGCGTGTGTGCGCGTCTGCGCGCGCATGCGCAACATGCTTGTTGGTCCGTGCATGACAAGTCTGTTAGTTCTTCCACGTTTGGTTCTCTGACAAGAACAGCGCAGGGTTGGGATTGCGGCTTACAGTCCAACCAGAAGTGGCAGTTCTGCCGGCCGGAGAACATGTCATGGTCAGAGGTAGAGGGGAAGCTGTCGCCACTAAGAGACCAACCACCTTATTACCAGTTACCACAGTAAGCAACTGAACCCAGTACCGTAGCAGTATTCTCAGGCATGGTGGAGAATTGGGAAACTTCAGGCGGTGATCAAGTCAATGACCCAGCCAGCAGAAGTGATGCTTGCAGAGCAGCCTTGTGTGCCCAGCCCGGGACCGAGCAGGCCAGTGGGGTGAAGCTTGAGAAGCATCGGGAGTGCCAAGCTAGAGACCCGTGGGTGACGCTTGGAGAACATACCACCGTAAGGATTGGAGGAGCTCAAGAGATTCAGTGTCAGTAAATCAGAGGGTCTAGTGAGAGACCGGGAAATGCCAACAAGAACGGAAGGTCACCCAATGAATCAAATCTCGGACAAATGGCCATTTAAAAATGTTGACAGCCTGGTTCTCATTTGTGGCAGTTTTGGATAAAAAAAAAAAAAAAGAAAATAAAAAAAGCCCCAAGCGGAATTTGTCTTTAAATAACTAATTTGTACTAGAGCAATCAACGGTAATTCCTCATCAGTTTCTATGAGTGCTGCTTGTTTCCTTTTTTTAATCAAGCCAAGAATGTCAGCGAGAGTAATCGTCATGTTTCCTATACATTAGAAGTCAAACTTCCACAGAACCAATTAACAAGACAAACATTGGACGTGACCTTACAGCTTTACCGTTGATGAGATCCATATTTAGTAAAAATTTGTTCCAGTAAAGTTGGAGCCGTCCATTCTGCTGACTTCTCCTTGAACTTTACATTTGGGACGTGTCATTATGTCCTCCTTAAAACAATGGCTTATAGGAAGGGCTGACATCACATTCCGCAGAAAGAAAGCTCACACGAGGGTTTAAATATAATGCTTTAGTCAAAACACGAAATAAAGATATGAAATGGATACAGAATAAACATCATATGAAGCTGGAGTTTTTGTTCTTCATCCAGGTGTTGCTGTTATTGAATAAATCCACTTCATTGGTGCAAAATCATTTCGCTGCAAATAATATCTGCCTGCTGGCTTCAGCTGTCATTGTGCTGTCTCTGGGGAACAGGAAAGCCCTGTACACACGACTGGGACTCCTGGCGGTATAAAGTACTCCGGGGAACCCGATGGGAAAACCAAGAAACTTTTCCCGTGTACACACGAGAGGTTTTCCCGTCGGGAAAACTGTGGGGAGAGCTTTGGCCAGGAATCCCGGCCATGTGTATGTTCCCTTACAGTGTTTACCCATAGGAAAACTGGCAGGTTTAAAACCGTCAGGAATCCCTGGTGGGAAAATAGAAAGCAGGTTCTCTATTTTCCCGCCGGGATTCCCTGCAGTTTTCCTGTCGGGAAAACTGTGAGGAAGCATACAGGGCCGTTTGAAGGAATTTGGGGGCCCCAAGCAAAATGGGGGCCCCAAGCACCCCTCCCCGCAAGCAAAGCCTACGTTAGCGCTACACTAATTTTTTAGACTCATGTTCTTACTCCCCCCTTCCCTCCCTAGTCCCTATGTCTTTCTATTCTCACCTCCCCTTCTTCCATGTAGGCTGCCACTGTAGCGTGGCCGAGCTCCTCTTCCTCCTGTCAGTCCGGTGTTCTATCATTATGGGTCCCCAGTCCCCTATCAGATAGTGCCCAGGCCGGGTACCGCATGGTAAAGGAGATTCAGTTTCCTGTGTTCCCGGCCAAACTGAAAGGAAGTGAGCACTCAGTGGGCACTTCCTGTCAGTCCGGCCAGGAACAGGAAACGGAATCTCCTGTGCCACGCGTGGTACCCGGCCGGACTGACAGGATTTCAGGAGAGAGGAAGAGGAGCTTGGCCACGCTACAGCCTGGGAAGGGGACGTTGGGGGCCCCAGGCAAGCTTGGGGCCCCAACCAATTGTTTGTTTTGCCTGTCCTGTATCGACGGGCCTGGAAGCATACACACATCCAGTTTTCCAGGCCAAAAGCTCTCTTGGCAGTTTTCCTGGCAGGAAAACCGGTTGTGTGTACAGGGTTTAACAGCTGAAATTGGAGGGTTTGTTTGTAAACAAGCCCAATGTAAATGTAAACAAACCCATGTTATCCCCATGTTAAGGCGATCACATGATTGGGAACCAATCAGCTACATGCTCCTACCGGGGTTCCTCCGAAAATAAGACCTACCCCAAAAATAAGCCCTAGTTTAAAAAGCTTTTAAAATCCTATAATCTACTCTATTACAGTAGTATATAATGTACAACTTGTGTGTTTCTGTAATATAACTGCGGGGAAGAGAGCTCCGGCGAGTCACAGAAGCGCAGAGTGGCGCTACCTGGAAACCTCCCCATTTGGGTGCAGACCGGCCAGGCCACATTCTGTTTCTCGAGACAGACACTGTCGGCACCTTTGGTCCACCACTCTACTGCCGCTTTGCTGTTACAACTTGTGAGTTGCTTTCCCAACATCTTGTTTGTTTTTTCTGGACTTTTGTTATAATATTTACTTGATTTTGCACCTGGATCCTGTGTGTTCTCTACAACTGCACCTTCCCACAAGTATATACTGTAAAGAAAAGTAAAAATACTACTTGGGGAGCACAATGGGGGGTGGGTGGCTGTCCACCAATATTAATGTTCTCAAAATGTTTTGCTGACTTATTACTGCTTCATCAGGAGAATAGAAGTCAATCTTCGACAGAATCAAAAATGTACTGTATTTTCCGCACCATAAGACGCACCCCCCCCCCCCAGAAATATGGGGGGAAATGACTCTGCGTCTTTTGGTGCAAATATACGACAGGCACCGCCGCCCGCCGCCACTGGCACCCCCCCTCACCGCCAATGTTGTGACAAGAAATGACCCCAGTTGAATAATGCCCACTCTGTACTGAGCAGGCGCAGCGCTTGCGCAGTACGGAGCACTATGGAGCCTTTGAAAGTCTCCAAACATGAACAGCTGTACACAGCAACTGCACAAAGAAGACAACATTCTGCCACATGCTCCCGATGCACGTGCAACTCTGCAAGGGGCGGGTGTATTATTGATTGAACTCTGCAAGGGGCGGATGCCTACAGAAGAGGCCGTATTGTATCATGATGGACAGAGCTAATACGATGGGGTGGATTTCTCGTCAGAACAACTGTTAGCTGCGCCTGACACTGTTCCTAAGACAGAAGACAGAGCATTTGGCCGCTCGGGCTGCTCTGTCTCCTGTCAGGCAGATGAGATAACACCAGGTCAGTCTGCCTTTATGGCATTGGTCACTCTGCACGTGACTCTGTATTTATGGCAATGGTCACTCTACATTCATAGCAATGGTCACTCTGAATTTATGGCAATGGTCAGTCTGTGTTTATGGCACTGGTCAGGCTGCATTTCATGGGCACTGGAAAATATTTGTTTTCTTGTTTTCCTCCTCTAAAACCTAGGAGCGTCTTACAGTCAGGTGTGTTTTATGGAGCGAAGAATACGGTACTCAACCTCTGATTTCTAATCAGTTTAACAGCTTGTAGGTATCAGGGCTACTCTTGTGCTCTGACCATTTTACCTGCCAACCTTATGTTCCATCAAGGTATACCGGTGCAGCTCTGTCCTTTACTAAATTTAGATTTTTTTCTCACCCCCCCCCCCCCCCTGGACCCAGAGCATTAAAAATCATTGTTAAAAGACATATGTCCATTTTCTGCACGTTTCCCTTAGGCGCCGTGGGGGAACCTTGGTGGCGCTCTCACTCTGGCTAGACCTGGGTCTCGGATATTCTCCTGATGAAGTGGTATTAAGTCTGCAAAACATGTTGAGAACAATAATATCCGTGGACACCCACCATAGGCTGATCCTCCCTATTGGAGGACGATAATGCTGGTGATATACATGGATTGTTATTTTGCATTTTTATGATGTATTCAAATATTGTGATTTCAATTGTGTATTAATAAAATCATTTTTTACTACAAACTCTGAGTATATGCCATTCAAGTCAGTAATGAGATAGCCCTTCTCTTTTGTTCTTTTGGGTGACCGGTTGGGGACTTATCTCCCAGTTTCCCTGTTTTTCTCCGATCGGATGACACCCTATCTAGTTTATACCCAAAGAGGATACAACCTTTCCAACTAAATGTTTTCGACCAGCATTAGTTTGATAATGGAGCATGGAACGTATTTTATATATCAGCCTTAATTTACTTTTGTTTCGTTTGCTGAACTTTAACAAAATGAAAGATAAGTTCAGTTCTTTCTCGGCCGTGTGACTATAATTTAAAACACATTTCTAAGAAGTTTTTGCCTTCTTCACAACATAAATATCCATTGACCTTAAAATACCAGATTGGTTCTTTCGGAAAATGCTTCTCCCACAGAGAAGAACAATGCAATAAGCTTATCGGCACAGAACAGCCATTGCAATGTTCTCTCTCCTTTGCTTGTAGGTTTAAAGTCTTCTATTCAAACAAAATGGCATGGAGAATTTAAGTTATAAATTATTTCATCTGTTCTATGCCAGATAGAATGTCAGGTCACCCAACTCCTCGTTACTTTTTTTTATTATTGTTACAATTGCTCGGAAAGAGCTTTGGACAAAAAACAGGATGGCTTAGTGGTTATTGCAGAAGCTTTGCAGAGCTGTGGTCCTGAATTGACAACCTCATAGAGATACAACCTGCATGGAATTTGGGTCTCCATGCAATGTGTGTAAAGTGTTTTTCTATTTCTAAGTAAGGTTGTCTTTATATAGGGAAGGGCGTAAGTCCTAGACATAGGTGTGCACAGCCTATTACATTAGGGTGTGCACCCCAAATCTCAAACGTGTGTGTGTGTGTGTGTATAATATATATATATATATATATATATATATATATATATATATATATATATATATATATATATATATATATATATATATATATATATATATATATTATATGGGAATGGACAGTGTCAGTAGAACAGTTGATGGTGTCAGTGGGTAGGGACTGTTGTCAGTAGTTTGTTTTTATTCTTTTTATTATTCTTACTTTTTACAATTTTTTATTTATTATTTTTAACAATGTGTTTTTACAATCATTTTTTTTTTTGTAGAATCACCATTGGGGGGCTTTGGTGAGATATCAGGGGCCTAAACAGACCCCTGATATCTCATTTTTGAGACAGAGAGAAAGGGGCTGAGGACAGAGATTCCCGAGTCCCTTTCTCTGCAGCCAAGCAGCAGGGAGAATCTGTACAGCACAGGGTGATTAGGGTGTGACTGGGCACAGCTGGCACACCCTGTGCGCATGCCTATGGTCCTAGCTGACTTTTAGGTGGGGTGTAGCGTGGTGCGGAGGCAATTATTCACACAATCAAGCACGATCTAAAATTTGTATTGACGTAATGCAGCAACAGTTCACAATAGACCCGGTGGGACAGCTACCCAACTGGCTGCACTCAGTTTCCAATGATGTGAAGAATCAGGTTCCAGCCAAACCGACAGCGACCGTTGAGAGGGGACAGAATGCGGCCTCAGGAAGGTATCCAGAGAGATAGGACTCTAAGCTTCCCCTCCTCATCTGCAACCTTTTCCTACCGCTAGTTCTTAACAAACTGGGTGTCTTTCCCTTCACTGCCCACTCATATAAAGCATGCCAAACCCAGATGCTTAAATAGACTCTGCCACACCTAAGATGGGCACTAGAGTCACATGGGCGGCCAGCATCCAATTAGGATCACTGCCCCAAAAACTCGAGAAACCATATAAGAACCTTCTTCCCCATGACTTCCTTTCTGTCTGCAATGCCGCTGTGGTTGAGTGCCACCTGCAGTGGAGACAGCAGACTGCACCTGCTTAAATACTAGCTAGTAAATATAGGTTTGTTCAGAATTTAGGTTACTTGGCATGGTTTCAAGATCCACAAAGCACACTCATATGCCATAGAAGGTGTGGCTCAGTACATTTAGAGTAATATTAAACCTTCAGTTTTTAAGCACTTCCAACAGCTGATTTAATCACTTATTGAGCATGCAGCTTCTTTATCTTCAAAATCTTGCCTCTATTCCAGTTTAAGCTGGCACCATAAGGGCTGCCAGAGATTTTCTGTTTCAGGGTGGCTCCTTTCTCTTGCATTAACCTATGGAGCCACCAGGGATTAGAGTTGTATCTCCCTACACTGTGAGCATCAAAAGAAACACACATCCCCATAACCTAGGATGGCAAGTCACTCACCTGCAAGTCCCTTCTCTCTTCTCTAAGCAAACATATGGGTGGGGCTTAAGGCACCCTAAAGAGGTACTTTGCAAACTTCTCTCACTAATGCCCAACTAGGTTTAACCTCTTTTTATTATTTTAATGAGTGACCACGTGTCTTGTTAAACTCCCTTCTGCAAAAAAGTTTTATCCCTCTTGTGGGGTCACCAGTACGGTATTTGTAAATCAAAATCATATCCATCTCAAGCGTCTCTTCTCCAGAGAGAATAAGTTCAGTGCTCGCCACCTTCCCTCATAACTAATATCCTCCAGACCCTCTTTGTTGCCCTTCTTTGTACTCTTTCCATTTCCAGTACATCCTTCCTGAGGACTGGTGCCTAGAACTGGACAGCATACTCCAGGTGTGACAGGACCAGAGTCTTGTAGAGCGGGAGAATTATCATTTTATCTCTGGAGTTAATCCCCTTTTTAATGCATGCCAATATTATTTTTGCTTTGTTAGCAGCAGCTTGGCATTGCATGCCATTGCTTAGCCTATCATCTACTACTGGTCCTTTTCCATCCTAGATTCCCCCAGAGGTTCTCCCCCTAGTGTATAGATTATATCATATTTTTGCCATCATTGACATATTTCACCCAATCTCCTATATAAAGCTACATAATGCCCCATAAAGTGACTGTACCATAGGCAGATGCCAAAGTCCCTCCTCTCAAGGCAAAAGTCCATATAGACGGTGAATCCACAAGGAGTAGCAGCAATAGTCCCTTATGCCTCGTACACACAGTTGGACTTTCTGAGAAAAAAGTCAGACAGGCTTTTTTTCTCGGAAAGTCCAGCCGTGTGTAGCCTCCATCTGACTTTTTTGGTCAGAAGTCTGATGGACCTTAAATAGAGAACCTGTTCTCTATCTTTCCATCGGATGTCCGACAGACTCACGGCGGACTTTTGCATGGTCAAAAGTCTGACCATGTGTACGAGACATTAGAGTGCATGATGTAGCAGTAATCCATAAAGACAGAAATGTCCATGACAGGCAACTACAGGGGTTGGACAAAAATATGGAATGTTTTGCGTTGAAAGCAGAAGTAATCTGCATTAAAAATAATAATAAAAAAAGGAAGAAAGTGGAAGTGATGTAACATTCTTTTGCTTCCGCTGTGTGATGAGACACCGAGCTAACAGGTGGGAAGCCTCACTTTCATTATTCACTGCATGCGTTGCTACAAATGACAGTGTAGTGCATGTCAGAGCTTACTGAGTTTCAGAGAGGGCAAATCGGTGGTGCCCACTTAGCTGGTGCGCCAGTGGCCGAAGTTGCCAATTTTTTTATGGTGTCACGAGGTACAGTATTAAAGGTTATGACGGCATATACAGTTTCCAGGAAACCGTCGTCTGATAAGCATAACCGTGTCAACTAGTGTTGAGCGGAATACGCCATATTCGATTTCGCGATATTGCGCGAATATATAGAAGAATATTTGCGAATATTCGCTAATATCGAATATTCGTGATATTTTATCCAAAAAAAAATTTGCGAAATTTCGCTAATGCGAAAATGATTGCGAAATTCTCATAAACGGAGATCATTTCCTGTATTACTAAACTAATATGCACTAAACACTAACTCTACACTAACTCCACTTAAAAGAAAGGAGAATAAGGGGGCAAAAGAAGGGCGGAGAAGATAATCGCGCAATATTCCTATTGCGCGATTATCTTCTCCGCCCTTCTTTTGCATCAGAGCCAATCAGAATAACTCGAATATTCGGCAAAAGGAATATTGCGCGATATTCCTTTTGCCGAATATTCGAGTTATTCTGATTGGCTCTGATGCAAAAGAAGGGCGGAGAAGATAATCGCGCAATATTCCGTTTGCCGAATATTCGAGTTATTCTGATTGGCTCTGATGCAAAAGAAGGGCGGAGAAGATAATCGCTCAATATTCCTTTTGCCGAATATTCGAGTTATTCTGATTGGCTCTGATGCAAAAGAAGGGCCGAGTAGCTGATGCCATTCTTTTATGTTGCCGAAAATTCGCAATGCGAATTTTCGGCAACATAAAAGAATGGCATCAGCTACTCGGCCCAGGGTCTCTCTCTAATCATACCAGCAATGCTTTTAGATGTCGATGGAGATCACTAGGATGTGATCTGTTTTAAAAATAAATTTGAAAAAATACGAATATTCGTCATAGCGAATATTCGCCGCAATATTCGAGTTATTCGCGAATACTCGAATATGCAATATTCGTAGCGAATATTCGCAATGCGAATATTCGTGAGCAACACTAGTGTCAACATGGTCAACTGACCAAAAGTGACAAAAGGACATTGTGCAGGATTGTGACCCAGATTTTTACATGAACCGTGGTATCAGATTCCATTATCCATCATCCGAGACTTATATTTGTCAATTCCCAGGAGAATTCAGGACGTCTTGGATGCCAAAGGCGGTCCAACACCATACTAGGTAACAATTTAATTCTTTTACCACACTTGTTTACATAATTTTATCCAACCCCTGAAAAAGTCTCTATGCCCCCTGGAGACCCCGACTGGGTTTCAACCCCACCCCCTAGGGGGTGACCCACTGAAACAGAGCAACAGCTACATTTTTAGCAGTCTACCTCTTCTATGAGCCATTTTTATATTGTATGACCGGCAGGGGGTGGTGGCCTTGCCGTAAAAAAATGGCAAAACGTTAACTCTTTCTGCTCAGCAGATCAATTTGAGGGCACTTTAACTCTTTAGAATCTTTTGGAAGCACCTGCCTGCAAACAGACTGACTGCAGACTGCACTGTCCACTGTTAACTCTTCCCTCCAAAGATCAAACGTTCAAGGAAGCAGAACTGGGAGAGCAGGAGCCAGCAGCACTAAACATTAAAAAAACTACAAGTCCTGGGGTAAGAATTTTAATAAATAGTTGACTGGAGAATGTTTTCATCAGTGTTACGCCGTGGTGGCCTGTCTATTAGGCACCGCCCCCTCTCTCCACACCACCCCCTATATGACTAATGGATAGATTCATGCATAGCGAGTGACCGCACCATGGGATGAGCACAGGGCGACAGGGTGGGATGAGCACAGGGCGACATGGTGGGATGAGCACCGGGCGACAGGGTGGGATGAGCACCGGGCGACAGGGTGGGATGAGCACCGGGCGACATGGTGGGATGAGCACCGGGCAACAGGGTGGGATGAGCACCGGGCGACAGGGTGGGATGAGCACAGGGCGACATGGTGGGATGAGCACCGGGCGACAGGGTGGGATGAGCACCGGGCGACAGGGTGGGATGAGCACCGGGCGACATGGTGGGATGAGCACCGGGCGACAGGGTGGGATGAGCACCGGGCGACAGGGTGGGATGAGCACCGGGCGACAGGGTGGGATGAGCACAGGGCGACAGGGTGGGATGAGCACAGGGCGACAGGGTGGGATGAGCACAGGGCGACAGGGTGGGATGAGCACAGGGTGGGATGAGCACAGGGCGACAGGGTGGGATGAGCACAGGGCGACAGTGTGGGATGAGCACAGGGCGACAGGGAGGGATGAACACAGGGCGACAGGGTGGGATGAGCACAGGGCGACAGGGTGGGATGAGCACAGGGTGGGATGAGCACAGGGCGACAGGGTGGGATGAGCACAGGGTGGGATGAGCACAGGGCGACAGGGTGGGATGAGCACAGGGCGGCAGGGTGGGATGAGCACAGGGGGGCAGAGCATCTTTTAATTTGGGGGGAGAGGGTGGTATGGGGATATTTGCTGGGAAGTGATTTGAGAAGAAAGATGATATGTGCTAGTGGGGGGGAATCAGACCCCCCACTAGCACATATCTTCTTCCCTCTCAAATCACTCCCCAGCACATATCCCCATACCACCCTCTCCTCTCCCATCACTTCATTCGTTCACCTCGTATCTGCCTGCCCCCCTCCTTCCCTCCTGGTTACTGTGTCCTCTCTCTCTCTCACTGAAGTTGTCCCACATACCAGCAGCACGCCTCTCTCGGTTGTGTCTCTCCTCGACTCCTCCTCCTGGCTGTGTACACAGGAACATTGAGTCGCCCCCCACAAAGTGCCGCCCTAGGCCTGGGCCTTGTTGGCCTAGGCCATAAAACATCTCTGACCTACACTACTTGCTTTCCAAAAAAAAAAAATGTTTGTATCAGTGAATATAGAACTGCAATAATTTATGTATTTTCTGTCTGGTGTTCGCTTTAAATGGTGTCTCTACAACTGAATGGTGGTCAGTGTCGCCGCTGGATGGAACTACATTCTGTGTAATAGCTAGTCTACACCCTGAGCATTATATCACAGGTCGGTTCTTCCTGAAACCCCAGAATCTGGTGAAATATAAGATTCTGTCCACGAAGAGCCAACCAGGAGAATAAGAAATAGTAAGACTTAAGAAAGAAAGGGCTTGTCTTTAATAGTGTGAGATCTCATTGTACTGACCTTAAACATAATACTTTAGCACCGTTATAAAAACGATTCGTTCTAGAGGTAAATCTAGCGTTTTATTATTGAACTGACACACATTTCCTTTGAAGTGTCCGCATTTAAATGAGTTCTGGGAATATGGAAAGTAGCCGGATAAAATGAGGCGCGTAGTTTCTCTCATTAAACATGAGCGTCATTACAATTCCGTCCGCGTACCCACATCACACTCTCTTCAATTCAAAGTTTGGATGCGCAAATTTGCCTCTAACATTTTGCTGCCTGTAAAAAAAAAAAAAAATCCTGTGTTCTTCTATTATTCAGGTAAATATAATTATCTTTCAGGCAGCGTACACACAACCGAGGTTCTCGCTGGAAACCAGCTGCATTCCAGCGAGAACCTCGGCCGTGTGTACTATTTGCTCGACGGCCCGCCTGGATGAATGGCTGGTTGCCATTCCCGACAGGCGGGTCGCCGATTTCGACGGCCGGCCGAGAGCCTCGACGGGCGGAACGATGTGTTCCGCCCGTCGAGGTTCTCGTACGTGTGTACGCGGCTTCATTCATCCTTTCTTATTATTCCTGAAGTTACAGAAATAAGCCGCGTACACACGGCAGAGAACCTCGACGGGCAGAACACATCATTCCGCCCGTCGAGGTTCTCTGCCGGCCGTCGAAATCGTCGACCCGCCCGTCGGGAATGGCAACCAGCCATTCATCCAGGCGGGCCGTCGAGCAAAAAGAGAGCGTGCTCTCTATCCGCTCGACGGGATTCCCGACGGGAGGGGGGGGGGGGGCCAGGAGCGTACACACGGCAGCGTATCGTAAATGGGCCGGCGTAAGCCCGCCTAATTCAAAGTAGGTGGAAGGTGGGCGTGATACATGTTAATGAACCGTGACCCAATGCAAATAATGGGCCGAACGAATGGCGCATGCGCTGTCCGTGGACGTATCCCAGTGCGCATGCTCAGAATCACGTCGGATAAAACACTGCCTACGACGTGAACGTAACTTATGCCCAGCCCCATTCACGTACGACTTACGTAAACGACGTAAAAACGACGGCTGTTCCGACATCCATACCTTTGCATGGGATGCGCCACCTTTTTGGTGGTTTATCTTTATGCCAGAAAACGCCTTATGTAAACTGCGTCGGGCGTACGTACGTTCGTGTTTTGGCGTATCTTGCTCATTTGCATATTTAACATGGGAACGCCGAATGCGTCCAGCGTAACTATGCGCCCAAGATACGCCGGCGTAGGCAAGTTACGTCGGGCAGCTGAAGCCTTGTTTTACGGCGTATCTAGCTTCGTGAATCAGCGTAAAAGTACGGCACATTTGTACTCGGCATTAGTCTTGCAGCACATTTTTTTCAATGGGAGGCCATAATGCTATTCAATGGAGGCTATTAATACGATCTGTCTTCATCTCTATGGCGGCGTACACACGACAGAGGTTCTCGCTGGAAACCAGCGAGAACCTCGCTGGAAGCTGCATTCTGTCGTGTGTACGCCGCCATAGAGATGAAGACAGATCGTATTAATAGCCTCCATTGAATAGCATTATGGCCTCCCATTGAAAAAAATGTGCTGCAAGACTTATGCCGAGTACACACGACTGTTTTTTCGGGTTCTAAAATATGACTAGCCAGATTCAGGTACCTTTACGCCGGCGTATACCCCAGATAGTACAAATGTGCCGTACTTTTACGCTGATTCACGAAGCTAGATACGCTGTAAAACAAGGCTTCAGCTGCCCGACGTAACTTGCCTACGCCGGCGTATCTTGGGCGCATAGTTACGCTGGACGCATTCGGCGTTCCCATGTTAAATATGCAAATGAGCAAGATACGCCAAATCACGAACGTACGTACGCCCGACGCAGTTTACATAAGGCGTTTTCCGGCATAAAGATAAACCACCAAAAAGGTGGCGCATCCCATGCAAAGGTATGGATGTCGGAACAGCCGTCGTTTTTACGTCGTTTACGTAAGTCGTACGTGAATGGGGCTGGGCATAAGTTACGTTCACGTCGTAGGCAGTGTTCTATCCGACGTGATTCTGAGCATGCGCACTGGGATACGTCCACGGACAGCGCATGCGCCATTCGTTCGGCCCATTATTTGCATGGGGTCACGGTTCATTAACATGTATCAAGCCCACCTACTTTGAATTAGGCGGGCTTACGCCGGCCCATTTACGATACGCTGCCGTAACTTAGGGAGCAAGTGCTTTGTGAATACAGCACTTGCCGTATACGCTACGCCCGCCTAACGATACGCCGCCCTACCTGAATCTGGCCCGACGTTGTTTTTTTCAACCCGATAATTAAAACGACCTTGCATACACACGATCGTGAACAAAATGCTCTAGCAAAGCGTGGTGACGTACAACACGTACGATGGCACTATAAAGGGGAAGTTCCATGCAGAAGACGCCACCCTTTGGGCTGATTTGCTGATTTTGTGTTAGTAAAAGACGATTCACGCTTTTCAGTCTGTTACAACGTGATAAATGTGCTTACTCCATTACAAACGGTAGTTTTACCAGAACGAGTGCTCCCGTCTCATAACTTGCTTCTGAGCATGCATGTTTTTTTCTCATCGTTAAAGCCCACATGATCATTTTTTACAACGTTAAAAACATTGTGAAAAAATAGAGCATGTTCGAAATTTTTCATGTCCATTTTTTAGATCGTGAAAAATGCTCTGGAACCCACACTCAGATGGGCCCCCAGTTTAGTAACAATTTAAGTATTCATTTATCCCCAAAGACCCCCTGACCCACCTATCTGTGACAGTTTGTTTTTAAATGAATATCTCCCTACAATGATTGACTTATAATGAGTTGCAAGTCTAGGGTGGCTGAGCGAAAATAAACATAAAAATAAACTAGAGCTAAGAGCTAACAATTCGATGTATGAATATCGGTCACGCCCCTTTAACAGAAGCCACACGCTTGGCTGGCTTCTATTGTACCGGCTGCCATACACAAAGGCCGAATGTCAATATAAACTGGCCGACATTTGCCCCATGTCTATGGTAGTCCGTCTGGAAAAAGACAGGATTCGGACACTCTGGGCCAGATTCACAGAGCCCTTACTCCTGTCTAACTTGCATTAGACTGGAGTACTTTCAAATTACGCGCGTTTTTTCACTACTCTGAAACCTCAAACCATGAAAATACGGCTGCGGGCTTCAATCCGACTGGCTTACGTGTTCGTCCGCCTTCGGATCTACGCTGCAATAAATTTGCGGCCGCTGGGTGGAGTTCCCGTTGTTTTCCGCGTCGGGGTATGCAAATGAGCTTTTGCCGACGATCCACGAAGTTACGAACGTCAATCGCAATCTCTTACGGCATCTTTAGTCATCTTTTTGCTGCGTAAAATTATACCAGCTTTTTGCTGGTCTAATATTAGACAGCCCATGTTAAGTATGGCCGTCGTTCCCGCGTCGAATTTCAACGTTTTCCGACGTCTTTTTTCATTTTTTACGTAAGTCGTCCGGGAATAGGAATGTCCGTAAACGACGCTACTCAAACAACGAATGACGTAACGACGTTATTTCGCGCAATGCACGCCGGGAAATGTCTGAACGGAGCATGTGCAGGTCGATCTCCGCGGGGACGCGCCTAATTTAAATGCTTCACGCCCCCTAATCGCGTATTTCGATTACGCGGCGAGAAATACACTACGCCGCCGTACCGTAAGGGACAAAATCTACCAGAAATCGGCGTATAGCCTGGTAAAATACGGCGGCGTAGTGTATCTCTGATACTCTGCGCCAGGGCTTTTTTTCAGGGGGAACTTGGGGGAACTCAGTTCCACCACCTCTGGCTCAGACCCTTTGGTGCTTGCTCACCACAATCACAGAAGTCTGGTTTCTGTGTTTACAAGTGACAGCTCTGCACTCTGTGTGTAACCCCCTGAACTCTGCACTCTGTGTGTAATGTAATTCTGGTGTTTAATGCCCCTTTAAGACACTTCTACTGTTTTTGAAATCTGAATGGGGTCGTGGTTGAGTTCCTGCACCTATTTTCGGAGAAAAAAAGCTCTGCTCTGCGCCAATGTAATTGTATCTGAATCTGGCCCTTTGTTGGCTGTTAATTGCTATTTTTTTGAATAAAATCGGGGATGAATTGGGGACAAACCTGTGGTGTGCAGCCTTTTTTTCCTTCCAGCTCCTATCGAAGGGGCATGACTATTATTCAGCCCGTGTGTCCGGGGATTTAGATGAACAGACCTTGCAGCTCCACTCTGCCCCATCTGACCTTCAGCCACCAATCCAGTAAGACCTACACCCCTTCCACATTGAACTGCATTTTCTGACTTGTTCCTCAACCTTTTAATTGTAAATCAAGCCAGATGATGCAACTTTCTTTCCTGCAAACATGGGTTACAGTAAAGAAAATCACTGCGGTGTTGATGGGGGAATATCTCTTACAGTGCTGTGCTGTTGTGTTCTGCCAGCAGGGAGCCATCCCTGCCAGCAGAACACAATGGTTGCTGCCGGCAGTAATCAGACAAGCTGGTTGTACTGAAGTTGATCGATGGTTTAACTTCAGTATAACTAGCCTGCCCATAGATAGATCCAATCTTGGCCTGTCCCTGCTGAACTGGCCAAGATTCGATAAATCTATGGATGGCTTAATGGTAGGCAGGTATGAAATACCAAAATTGTAATCCAATTATGTGTTCAATAAAGAACTTTTGAACATTTCAAACATTTCAAAATTTTGGATCTGAAGTATATGGGACGCGACCTTGAAAAATCAAAAGTGCCCATTTTGAAGACTTAGGCGGCGTACAGACGATCGGACATATCCGATGAAAACGGTCCGCGGACCATTTCCATCGGATATGTCCGATCGGGAGTTTGATCCGATGGCGTGTACACACCATCGGATCAAATTCCCCGCCGCCGGACGGCGCGGTGACGTGGCGGTGACGTTGACGCCGCCGCGACACCGCCACGTCACCGCACCAGGAAGTAAAACACTTCCGCGCATGCGCCGAATCCATTCGGCAGCGGCGCGGCGGCGGTGGGGGCCGACATGTCTGCTGGTAAGTGTACTAACCAGCAGACATGTCGGGCGGACAGATTCCACCGGATAGATTTCAAAGCTTGCTTTGAAATCTGTCGGGTGGAGAAATCTGTCCGCTAGCCCATACACACGAGCGGAGATGTCTGCTGAAACGGTCCATCGGACCGTTTTCAGCGGACATATCCCCTCGTGTGTACGCGGCCTTATATGCATGGTATCATGTATCAATGAAAAAACATTTTTAAAATAAGATTGTTTTTAAAGATGCAGTGATTTTAATAATGCTTAAAGTGAAACAATAAAAATGAAAAAATCATTTAAATATAGTGCACGGGGGTCCCCTTAGTCTGCATGTAAAGTGGCGCATCTGTACTGTGTATACAACCTGCTGCAGGAAAACTGACATTTCTAAAGAAAAAAATGGCATTTAAATTGCCGGCAATACAAACATGTTAAAAAGACAACGGCGTGGGGTCTCCCCATCTATACCAAGCCCCCCACCCCAAAGCACCCATCAACAAGGGCCTCTTCCCAACAACCCTGGGCTGTGGTTGCGGGGGTCTGCGGGCAGGGGGCATATCGGAATCTGGAAGCCCCCTTTAGGAAGGGGGCCCCAAGATCTCGCCCTCTCCCTATGTGTATGAGTAGGGGGTACCCTAGTCTTTCACCAAAAAAAGTAAAAAAAGAAATAAAGACAGGAGGCAGTTTTTCACAATTTCTTTATTTAGAAAAAATTAAAACCCCGATGTTGATCCAGTATCAATCACTGCCGTACCTGAAAAAAAAAAACTCCATCTGCGACAAAGACTAACCACCGAATGCCTGCTCCACCATTAGACAGTTCTTAACCTCTTCCCGCCCAAGGACGTCATATGACGTCCTAGACTTTCAGTGGGGATATCTGAAAGATGCCTGCAGCTCCAGGAATCATTTAGATATACATCATCTCTTCAGCCGGCGATTCTGTGCACCATAAGAAAAATCATAGCGGCAATTACGGCGCTTGATCATTCTAATAGGCGACAGGAGGGGACATCCCCTCCTCCCGCTGCCATCTGGTGCTTCTCCGGGCTCTCCCGTGCCATCGGAGACCCAGAGAAACAATCTGCCGGCGCCAGATGAGAGACATAGAGATGACTGGTGACCAGATGGTCACCAGTCATCTCTATGATGGTCGGTGGCCCGGGCTCGATGTTATGACTTCACGCTCGGGTACCAGAATGTAAACAAAGCCGCAAATCGTGGCTGAAAGCATGAGATCCGTGATTTTTTTTTTCACGATCTCATGCTTTCCAGCCTGGAGGAGAGATGTGGGATCTTTTTGACCCCGCATTTCCCCATAAAGAGTACCTGTCACTAGCCATTCCTATTACAAGGGATGTTTACATTCCTTGTAATAGGAATAAAAGTGATAAAAAAAAATGTAAAAAAAAGTGTAAAAATAAAATAAATTAAGTAAAAAAAAAAAAAAAATGTTTTAAACTCCCCTATCCCCAATAGCTTACGCTCAGAAGCGAACACGCACATAAGTCCCGCCCACATATGTAAACAGCATTCAAAACACACATGTGAGGTATTGCTGTGTGCGTTAAAGCACCAGCAACAATTGTAGCACTAGACCTCCTCTGTAACTCTAAACTGGTAACCTGTAAAAAAAAAAAAATGAGCGACGCCTATGGAGATTTTTAAGTACTGAAGTTTGGCACCATTCCATGAGTGAGCAATTTTAAAGCGTAACATGTTAGGTATCTATTTACTCGGCGTAACATCATCTTTCACATTATACAAAAAAATTGGGCTAACTTTACTGTTTTTTTATTTTTTAATTCATGAAACCGTTTGAAAAATGATTGCGCAAATACCGTGCAAGCTAAAAAGTTGCAATGACGGCCATTTTATTCCCTAGGGTGTCTGGTAAAAAAACATATATAAGGTTTGGGGGTTCTGCGTAATTTTCTAGCAAAAAAATGATGATTTTTGCATGTAGGAGAGGAGTGCCAAAATAGGCCCGGTATGGAAGTGTTTAAATAGGTAAGGGGCAGGGCCACCTGGTAGCACCAATCCCATTGTGACGTCACCGACAGAACATCCTGATGAGCCACAAATTCCGGTGTTTGCCGAATGGACAAACAGGAGATGTTCGGGCCAAACTTTTTCTCAGCTCAGTTCAACAAATATGTATTTGTATCTGTAATCACCTTTTTATTAGCTTGCTGGGATCTCTTGCACGTCAGCATTTAGCATCGACAAAGCTTCTTATCATTCTCTACTACCCCCACCTAAAATCGCTGGAATTCCATTTTATTACATGTTATTGTTTACAGGACACGGCAATATGAGTCTGAATCTTTTTGGATTATGAAGAGCCCAGGAAGATGAGGATGTTCTCTTCTTACGCAGGTGGCAAGGTGGTATCCTGATATGACCCCCTGAAAATCCTGCAGACCGAGCTCCACCTAGAACATACACAGAGACATTGTATAAACACGAAACTGGAGGAGAAAGATCAACACGAAACAATCTCTTCATCTATCAGCAGGACGAGAATTGAAAACTGCAGACCCACCGCGAAGGGGGTGGCTGTCATCCTCCATCCTCCAGCAACAAATTACCCCTTCTACCAGCGCCTGACAAGTAAATGACTTGAGAAATTCGCCGTAATGGATACAAAATGATGAAGACAAAATAAATGGCGCAGCAACTTCTATTAAAAAATATTGGCGATTTCGCTTTAACTCTTTATAGACTTTCTGTATTAGCTGTAGATGTATTCATTCCTTTTTTTAACGTTTTTGATTATTAAAGGGAATAGATAATGATTATGCTTCAATCCGTATTGTTTAACCACTTCAGCTCCGGAAGGTGTACCCCGCTTTATGACCAGGATATTTCTTGCGATACGGCACTGTGTTATTTTAACTGACAATTGCGCAGTTGTACGACGCTGCACCCAGATAAAAATGATGTTCTTTTTCCACCCACAAATAGAGCTTTGTTAGGGAGTTGGGTGAGCCTGGGGTCAGGGCAGAGGGGGTAGAGGGGTAAGTGAGGGCAGGGTAGTTGAGGATGGGGTAAAATAGGGATTATGGTATGGGAGAATGAAAAAGCTGTGATCGCTCAAGGGGAGAGAGGATGAGAATGGGAGGGTCATTGGGAGACATGGGTGCAGAAGTTACAGCTGGTGGAGGTAAGGAGGAAGCAACAGGCTTAAGTGACAGCAGTGACTGCAGGCATGGTACAGGAGACAGACAGAGACTGCAAACATGGTACAGGAGATGTTCAGAGACTGCTGACATGGTACAGGAGACAGTAAGAGACTGCGGACATGACACAGGAGACAGTCAGAGACTGCGAACATGATACAAGAGATTGTTAGAGACTGCGAACATGATACAAGAGATTGTTAGAGACTGCAGACATTATATAGGAGATGATCAGAGACTGCACATGATACAGAAGATGATCAGAGACTGCAGACATGATTAGAGGCTGTGGACAAGATACAGGAGACAGTCAGAGACTGTGGACATGATACAGCAGACAGTCAGAGACTGCGGACCTGATAAAAGAGGCAGTCAGAGATGACGGACATGATACAGGAGACAGTCAGAGACTGTGAACTTGATACAAGAGATTGTTAGAGACTGCAGACATTATATAGGAGATGATCAGGGACTGCAGACATGATACAGGAGATGATCAGAGACTGTGGACACAATACAGGAGATGATCAGAGACTGAGGACATGATTAGAGGCTGCAGAAAAGATACAGGAGACCATCTCAAAGCATTGACTTTTTCAAAAAGGGCCTTACTGAAGAAGGCAAAGCTTTGACGATACGCGTCTAGGGGATGGATTCTGCGTATTGACAGGCCCGGACTGTCTCCCCCCCAGTGTAACATGCAAGGGGTCCAGAACTGTTAAGGGGTGTCTGTGTAACAAACTGTGGGGGCTGTGTAATGTAAAGGGGTCCAAAGGTGCAGGGTGCTGTGTAATGTAAAAGAGTCCAGAGATGCAAGGTGCTGTGTAATGTAAAGGGGTCCAGAGGTGCAGGGTGCTGTGTAATGTAAAGGGGCCCGGAGGTGCAGGGTGCTGTGTAATGTAAAGGAGCCCAGAGGTGCAGTGTGCTGTGTATTGTAAAAGGGTCCAGAGGTGCGGTGCTATGTAATGTAAAAGGGTCCAGAGGTGCGGTGCTACGTAATGTAAAGGAGTCCAGGGGGCTGTGTAATGTAAAGGGGTCCAGAGGTGCAGGGTGCTGGAACTCCACATCCCATCATTAACTGCCGACACGAAACATCGCCGTCGCCATTTTAAATGGAGAGCACTAGATGTGGGTTTTACCCCATGTGAATAGGTGATTTGGAGGAGGAAAGTGATTGCCAGTCCTCTCTATTGTCCCCAGAGGGGAACACTGCTGATTTGACTGAGATGAGAGGTCAGCAGCCTGTGATACTGGTGGAGGAAAGCGCAAGCAGTTTGGATTTTTTGCACCGTTGAAGTATTGATTTTTTCAATTCTCTTTAATCAGTCACAGATACTATATATGAACTTGCAGCAATATATGTTTATTGATTACCATTTTTGCACTTTTATTATTATTGATGTTTTTTAATAGTGCACCACTGATTATTGATTATATGAAATTGAAGATCATTAGCCTCTACTATAATTTGTTGATCCTACTCCTGACTCTAATCCTATGCATTTTTTTATATATACAGTACTTTGCAGAAGCTTTAGGCAGGTGTAAAGAAATGCTGTAATGTAGGAATGCTTTTAAAATCTATATTTTAATTGTTTATTTTTTATTAAATTACACATTGCAAAGTGAGCAAAGAGAAAAAAAAAATCGAGATAAAATCAATATTTGGTGTGACTACCTCTTGGCTTCAAACCAGCATCAATTCTTATGCCGCGTACACACGATCCTCTAGAAAAAACAATATTTTTTTCAACTTCATCATTAAAACGACGTTGCCTACACACGATAGTAAAAAAAAAAATGCTCTAGCAAAGCGCAGTGACGTACAACACGTACGACGGCACTATAAAGGGGAAGTTCCATGCGGATGGCGCCACCCTTGGGGCTGCTTTAGCTGATTTTGTGTTAGTAAAAGACAATGGCCCGGATTCACGTAACACTTCCGCCGACGTATCTCGAGATAAGTCGTAAGTACAAATGGGCGCCGTCGTATCTATGCGCCGATTCCCCAAGCTAGATAATAAGACTTCAACCGCCCGACGTAACTTGCCTACGCCAGCGTATCGAGGGCGCATAGTTACGCTGGACGCATCTGGCGTTCCCATTTAAAATATGCAAATGAGTAAGATACGCCGATTCACGAATGTACTTGCGCCCGGCGAATGTTTTAAGCGATTTGCGTAAGGGTTACGTCCGGCGTAAAGTTATTCCTCATATAGGAGGCGCAACCCATGCAAAGGTATGGACCAGGGAACAGACGCCGTCGAATTTTACGCCGTGTACGCCATTTACGTAATACGTGAATAGGGCTGGGCGTAGGTTACGTTTACGTCGTAGGTAGTCATTTTGACGTGACTGTGAGCATGCGCACTGGGATGCGTCCAAGATACGACGCATGCGCCGTTCGTTTTTAGTACTTGTTTGAAGCTCAGCCCATCATTTACATGGGGTCACGCTTCATTTAAATGTAACACGCCCACTTCCACCTACTTTGACTTACGTCGGCTTACGCCGACAACTATACGCTACGCCGGCACAACGTTGGGAGCATTTGCTTTGTGAATTCCATGCTTGCCTCTCAACGTTTTTCTCTATCGTTTTTTTATCCATATGAAAATTTTAAAACATTTTTTTTTCACCGATGGAAAACAAACCGATGGGGCCCACACACGATCGGTTTCTCTGATGAAAACGGTCCATCGGTCTAATTTCATTAGACAAACCGATCGTGTGTACAGGGCTTAAAGGGGTTGTAAAGGTAAAAAATAAATCCCTAAATAGCTGCCTTTACCTTAGTGCAGTCCTCCTTCACTTACCTCATCCTTCCATTTTGATTTTAAATGTCCTTATTTCTTCTGAGAAATCCTCACTTCCTGTTCTTCTGTCTGTAACTCCACACAGTAATGCAAGGCTTTCTTTCTGGTGTGGAGAAAGCCTCTTGAGGGGGAAGGGGGTGAGCAGGAGTGTCAGGATGCCCACTAAGACACAGCGCCTTTCTCTATCTGCAAATAAGAGAGTGTCCTGACTCTCCTGCTCGCCCCTTCCCCCCTCAAGAGGCTTTCTCCACACCAGGGAGAAAGCCTTGCATTACTGTGTATAGTTACAGACAGAAGAACAGGAAGTGAGGATTTCTCAGAAGAAATAAGGACATTTAAAAGCAAAATGGAAGGATGAGGTAAGTGAAGGAGGACTGCACTAAGGTAAAGGAAGCTATTTAGGGAAAACATTTTACCCCATTAAAGCTTCTGCACAGTACTGTATATTAAAAAAAATGGGGCAGGCTTGATAGACCATTTGGTCTTTTTTCTACCACTTTTCTATATAAATTGCAACAGAGAAATGTCACCACCAATGTAAGAAGACGATGGGTGACTCAGACCACAAGAAACTGCTCAAAACTAAAATATCAAATTGGGTGGCGTTGGCCTTTAAGACAATGGAAAAGGAAACAGATTGAGACGCACTACCTCATTCTGAGAAGTAAGATGCTTGTTATTTTTATAGAAGAAAAAAAAAAGCAGAAATAAAACAGAACAAACCAGCGGTTTGCTACAACTTCTTCCTTTCTTTGGCGTGCTGTACGGATTAAATTGGCTCCTACAGTTATAAAGTATCAGGAGAACTCTAGCAATAGACTGCAGATAAAGGAGTTCAGCCGCTGTCACATTCTGCTCTTCAGACATGAAGTTGTGTCTCTGCTTTCCACTTCTAATGGAGATGTATTGATTGGTGGCTCTCCGCAAAACATTAAAAGGCCGCATCGCAGTGCAGTAAACACGACGCCGACTGTTCCTAAGAGAGGAAAATTCTTGACGGCATTCTTTAGATTGAATTAGTTGCATTATGTCAATCATCTTCCTGCCTCCTACTATCTATTACTTCTTTCTTCTTGATGGAAAAAATTAGATTGCAAACATTCCAGAAAAGTTCAGAAATGATGGACAACGCTTCACATTTCCTTCTTCTCAATCTGGGAAGCGTCACCTGCTCTCCAGCTGTGGAGGACCTGCAAATCCCAACATGCCTTACATAAGCTTAAAGTGGATGTAAACCCTTTTGATGTCACAATGTAGAGTATAAGATTTCCTATCATCTGTGCCCAGTCTTGCCACACAGAGTTAATCCAGCTCTGAGAAATCCTCTTTTAATGTTCAGTGAAAATGAACAGCCTTCCAGATAAAAACTTGCCTAAATAAAAAGTCAGTTTTCTCTCTTCTTGCTTTGAGTGACAGGTTATTTACATATCTAGCTTGGACATGTTTATCATATGTTATGTTATGTTTATTATAACATGAGGTATAACAAGTGAGAAATCCACCCCTCCCCCACATAACAGATCCTGGTAATATACAATGAACTTTGGATCACTTCATGTTATGATAAACATGTCCAAGCTAAATTTGTAAATAACCTGTCACTGAAAGCAAAAACAGAGAAACAGACTTTATAATTTGGCAAGTTTTTATCTGGAATTCTGTTAATTTGCACTGAACATTAAAAGCGGATTACTCGGCGCTGGATTAACTCTGTGTGGCAAGACTGGGCACAGATGATAGGAAATCTTATACTCTACATTGTGACATCAACATTTTTTGCCAGGCTTTTATTTCTGTCTGTAATCCCATCAAGGAGATTTTCCTTCACTTCCTGTCCCTGTGATGGCCATACAAGAAATGGCTGGTGTAGTCATTAATGGGACAGAAAATACAGAAAGCAATACCAACCTTGTCAGGAGTTGTAACCCTCTTTATTATAACTTTTTACATGTGTCTCTGTTGGATAGCTTTCCCATCAATCCATGTAAGGCAGTGGTTCTCAACCTGGGGGTTGGGACCCCCTCGGGGGTCAAATGATGATTTGCCAGGGGTCGCCAAATCCTGGGCTGATCCTGAAGCCTGCACTGTTCTCCCAGGAAGGGAGATAATAAGAGGTGGAGGAACAAAGAAAAAGGAAGAGAAAGGAAAAAAAAGAGAGAGAGCAAGAAAGACAGTTAGAGGGAGGGATGGGAACAAGGAATTAGGATAAAGAGAGATGAAAGGGACAGAAAGGAGAGCAAAGAGAAAGAGGGGTACATCCTAAAATGTACTATAAGGGGTTTTAATACTGTACGAGTGGAAGGCAATCAGGTAGTGCTAAATGTACGTGGGTTAGGGGCGCAAATTACTTGTCTTGCCTTTGGTTCTTTCAACCCATGCAATAAAAATTATTTTACTGTTAGGGGTCCCCACAACTTGGGAAATTTTATCAAGGGGTCACGCCACTAGAAGGTTGAGAACCACTGATGTAAGGCCACAAAGTCTACCTATTGAGGAGATTTACCCTGACTTTCTGTCCCTGTGAAGTCTGTACAAAAACATGGGGAGAGTAGTTACATAGTTACATAATAGGTGAGGTTGAAAAAAGACACAAGTCCATCAAGTCCAACCTATGTGTGTGATTATATGTGTAGCGCTTACCCCCGAAGGAGCCGCTGGTTGATTTCGAGGTCGACGTATTAAGTTACCAATTACACGTGTCTAGGGGTGAATACTTTTGGAAAGTGAATAAAGTGAGTGTCCAGACATCAGAGTGCGTTTTCAAAGTTTTATTCCAAGGCCCAACATGGCCAACATCAACATGGCACACTATAGAGAAAGGTTGATGAGCGGAAGAAAACTGCAGTATCGGGCCTTGGATATTATAGAGAGCAGCTCGCTCTCAGTACAGTCACACTTAGTCGTCACTACTCCCGTCAGAGTGGGTAAAGTGCCCCGGACAGGCGTTTAACTTGGGCCTGGCAGCCGGAAGGTCACCTGCAATAGTCACTGGGAGGAATTAGGGCCTCTGCCACAGGCCTCAGGAATTTCCATACTTTTCAAATGGGAACTAATGGATCCTCCCAGTAAGTCACTTTCTATAGTCATCAGAAGACAGCTGAAGTATACATGTCATGTAGTGATGACCGGATCCCCAGTGGTTCGCCTAGGCCTCGCGGACAACCTCTGCCTTTGGGTCTCCCGAACAAATCCCCCACCGTACAGCTCCCAGCTTAGGATCTGGGACCCAGCAAGCCGCTGGGGCCCCTCTCGATGTCAGGGTGATGCTCCGCTTGGTACGCAGCCTCGGCCAGGCAGGCCTTGATGGCGGGGCCCATAGATGCGTGCACCCTGAAGGTGGATGCCGCACCTGAAACGCGGGCCCCGCATAGAATGTCGCACACTTCTCTCAGGCGTCTGCCACAGATATACCCTCCTGCCAGTATGCCCAGAGGGAAGATCCTCCTCTGATTGGCTGCTGGGAGAAAGTGGGTCTTTCAGAACCCCTTCTAGCGCCAACTGTCACCCAGGGGTAAAAACACCTCCCCTAGCATGCAGACTGACCTAGAAAGCAGTTCTAAGCCGACAGCAGCCTGAACTTAACCAATTTGTGAGTGGGAGCAACTTAACTCTACAACTCCCCGCTAACTTTAGCGTAACGCCCCGCAAAATAGGGGGGGGCTACATATGTCAGTATTACATTGCATATCCCTGTATGTTGTGGTCGTTCAGGTGTAGTTTCTTAAAACCATCGATGCTGCCCGCTAAGACCACAACCTGTGGAAGGGAATTCCACATCCTAACCGCTCTTACAGTAAAGAACCCTCTACATCAGGGGTGGCAAACTCAAATTCATCGGGGGCCGCATCAGCAGTATGGTTACCCTCAAAGGGCCAGGTGCGCTACGTATACAGTGCATGGGTCAGGATTGCGCTACGTATACAGTGCATGGGTCAGGATTGCGCTAAGTACACTGGCAAGGGTCAGGATTGCGCTACGTACACAGTGCAGGGGTCAGGATTGCGCTACGTACACAGTGCAGGGGTCAGGATTGCGCTAAGTACACAGTGCATGGGTCAGGATTGCGCCTAAAAATTCCTCACATCTGTACTCTATCCTACCTTCCTACCTGGACCAGCTCTGGTACCTCCCTGTGTAGGCTGCTCCCTCCCTTTGTATTGGGCTATAGTACCTTTTTTTTATTGGGCTACAGTGGTACCATCCCTCTGTGGGCGGATCTCCTGTGTTATCAGTATTTAGTTTTTTACGATAACAGTAAAATAGCAGCACACAGTGCAAAACTGCCAGCAATCTCTGCCACAACATTCAGGGGCATGCAAAAAAATCTGGCATCGCTGGCTGGAAGGACTAGGGAGGCGGGGTGGAGGTGGAGACAGGGCGGTGGTGGAGGCGGAGAAGGAGGCGGGCACCAGATCGGCATCGTAAGCCGTCATGCCTGCAGAACGAGCGGAGGTGGCGGTGGAGACGGGCACCAGTGCGGCATTGTAAGCCATCTTGGCTGCAGAAAGGGAGGCGGAGACAGGGCGGAGACAGGGCGGCAGCATGAGACGCAGCGTTGGAGACGGGGATGGAGGCGGAGACGGTGCGGCACAGAGTCAGTAAGGGGAATATGTAATGATTACATATTCAGACAAAAACAAAGTCCCTTTTTGGCGCTACAACAATGTGGAGCGAGACACAGTCCAATCTGTGAAAGTAAGATACACGATACCCAGTGCAGCCGCCAACCACTGGAGGATGGGCATAGGAACACAAGAACAAAAACAGCAGTGCTCTGTGGGTAAAGTCATAAAACTTTATAGTCTAAAAATGGAGGTAACATTGGTATAAGACACACAGAAAAAAGATATATAGAAACTCATGTATGTAAAAATTTATGAATATGACAATAAGTCCAAAATGAGAGCCACTGAGGGGAGTACTGTGATGGAATAGTTAAAATCAACTCCTGTGTCTCTCACTATTACCGCTGTAGGGATGGTACACTACTTCACCCCAGGACGGATGGAGAACCGCTGGTGGAGTGGCTGCAGACTGTACCTGTAGTGGTCAGATGGCCAGCAGCAACAGATGTCATGTGATGGAAGTCCTGGATGACAGGAACGTGCCGGTAAGGGGGCAAGCTTCCGCAAGAGATCGCCAGTATAGCCGCGGATGTTACAGGGCAGGCGAGTCTCAGCGAGAAGCCGGTGACGTGACAACGTCACTGCCGCCTCCGCTCGTTCTACATTGTAATCAATGCCAGCTCAGACTGGCTGCTCGCTCCCTGAAACCTGGCAAAAATGAGGTGGCTGCTGTGCGAGCCACGTTACAAGGTCCTGCGGGCCGGATTCGGCCCGCGGGCCTTGTATTTGCCTCCCCTGCTTTACAACCTCTTTAAGATAGAGGTTCTACTGCAGCCAAATTACATACAGCTTTTCACGTGTACTGGATGTGTCTTTCAACGTTTTTGCTGTTTAACTTCCTGTGTCCGCTTCATGTACATCAATCTTGATACTGACACCTTTACACATCAGACTTTAAAGGCAGCAAGGATCCTGCAATGAGGGTGTATAAGAATTAGGGCCGATCCTAGGGTCACAGACGCCTGGGTGCAGAAATATTTCTGGCACCCCCACATGGGCGCGGTCATCTAAACTGCGCACCTACCCAGGATCGGCCCTGATGAGAATGAGGCCGCGTACACACGACCGGTTTACTCGGCAGAATTCAGCAAGAAACTCGATGGGAGACGTATTCTGCCGAGTGTGTACACTTTTCGCCGAGAAAACTGTTGAACTTGTCGAGCCAAAAAGAGAGCATGTTCTCATGTTCTCTATTTCCTCGATGAGCAATGGGAAAATTTGGCTCGACAAGTTTTTTGACAGCCGAACAAGGAACTCGACGGGGAAAACAATGTGTTTCGTCTGTCGAGTTTCTCGGTCGTGTGTACGTGGTCTCATGCATTATAGGCAAGCAAAAAGAGTTCCTGGATCATCTGATTAACCACTTAAGGACCGCCGCATGTACATGTACATCAACGTACCTGTCCGCCCCCTCCGGATCGCTCCCAGCCAGTGCGCGCGCTCCCCCGTGTGTCAATTCCTCCTCCTGTGTAAACACAGGAAGAGGGAAGTGATGTGATCTCTGCTCTCGGCGGTATTTTCAACCACCACTGAGGAGAGATCACATCACATCTGCACAACACTACACTGACACCAGTACACGCAGGCACATTAACCCCTTGCGATCTCCCACCCCCCACCCCCCTGTCACAGTGTCACTGAATGCAGTGATCATATATGTACTTATCACTGCATTTAGTGTCAGTGTGACAGGCAGTTAGTGTTAGGTCCAGGGTAGCCCCTGTACCCCCCCTAATAAAGTTTTAACCCCTTGATCACCGCCCTAGTTAACCCTTTCACTCCCTATTGCCAGTGTCACTAATTGATCATTATTCTGATCGCTGTATTAGTGTCACTGTTCCCACTAGGTAGCTTTTTTTTTTACTAAAGACATGTGGCTGAATACATTTTGGCCTAAATGTTTGACTAAAATTTAGTTACAAAAAGTAAAAAATATTGATTTCTTTTCAAAAATGTTGCTCTATTTTTGTATATAGCGCAAAAAAATAAAAATCGCAGAGGCGATCAAATACCACCAAAAGAAAGCTCTATTTGTGGGAAGAAAAGGACGCAAATTTTGTTTGGGAGCCACGTCGCACAACCGCGCAATTGTCTGTTAAAGCGGCGCAGTGCCGAATTGTAAAAACCCCTTGGGTCATTTAGCAGCATATTGGTCCGGTCCTTAAGTGGTTAATATAGGTTAGGGGGTTGTGCTGTTGCACTACAGCAACACAGATTAAAATCTGAAGGTCTGAGCAGGTAACGTGTGCTGTTAATGTCTACTATATTTCATTTTAAATTCCACAGGCATGTCCCATTAAATGACTTTACTACATTAAAATGAAGATTTAGTTATTAGTTACGGCACACTGTGCATTACCTAATTACCTTATGCACAATCTTGTTAAATGAGCCAGATACTGGTGATCTTCTTCCAAGTTTTTGGCATTGTGGAAATTTTCAGTTCCTTTTGTTTCTTAATAATAACGCCTATATTGTAAAGGAAAAGTTTGTTCTATTCAGTGTTGCTAATATATTATTGATAAATGGTGCTTATTATACAGCGCTGTATGTCACCACAGCATTTATTTCTGAAAGCTGAAATGGAAACGGCCTTTTACTAATGAATCAAGCATTAAAAAATGAATTAAACTGACAGAAGGGTGCTTGGTGAAAAATGTGGCACATTAGCCTAGAGCTGAAAAACTAGGAAGTAATTAAGAGCAATTAATTTTAACTAAGTTTCGAAATCCTGTAACATTGCTTTGTTTTTTAGTGGCACTTTTTAAGAAACTCTGAAAAATACTTTTAGGCCTTAATGCACACTGGACGTTATAATAACGTTAAAAAAAACGCCAGTAGCTTTTTTAGTGAGTTTTTCAATGTTTTTGCAATAATGTATTTAGGGCCATATTCAGTAAGAAGTTACGCAGCATATCTCGAGATATGACAGCTGATCACATGGTAAAGGGGCGCTGGGATTGGCCCTTTACCAGTTCTGTGATCAGAGGAGTCAGAAGGAGCCGGAAGGGGTGTACGTGTAGCAAAATCACGGGTGGACGTCTATTGACACTGGAAGCCCATGTTGTAGATACAGCACTGTCAATTTACATATAAATTGTACATTGATATCAGTCCCTGCCCTCAAGGAGCTTACAACTCACATTCATACATACACATACTAGGGCCAATTTAAAGAGAAGCCAATTAACCTCCCAGCATGTCTTTGGAGAGTTTGAGGAAATCCACACTGGCACAGGAAGAATATACAAACTTCAAACAGGGAGTGTCACGGTTGGGATTCAAACCAACGACCCCAGTGCTGCCAAGTGGAAGTACCAACCACTAAGCCACTGTGCTGCCCACGTGCATTGCAAACTATAGATAAAAACACGGCTTTTAAAATGAATGTTTCAGAAATTATTTACATAATGTTGATCACATTGATGAACAATTTTTAAAAAAATAAAAAAATGAAGTTTCCCCCGCAATGACAAGTGTTCGCTTTCCTCTGACAACGCATACAATTACAGAAGTTCCTTGCAGATGAGGCTGACGAGCGGCACAGCAGTACAGAGCTGTCATGCATCAGATAGTACATCTGTTATGGTAATCGCTGGGAGCTGGGACCCTTTTGTTCAGACTCGTCCCTCCCTTTGGGGATTTGGCTGGAGACCATTTTCATGTTATTAAACATGATTTCAAGCTAGGAGAGAGCAGATGCTGCTGCAGGTTTTGGAAGTAATAACCCCATCGTCAAGTGCAGGCGAATGCAGATACAGTTGACAATGGATGCATTTACAGAATGGGAGATGACTTTTAACAATTGAGCTGAGAGGCTCCTTAGTGTCAGGCTGGAGTATGAAGGGCCCCCACCATTAAATGTGTTTAAAAGGCACCAGCGTAAGAATCGCATAATACATGTTGAAGCATGCTTGCCAACATCTTCAAATCATTTTCAAGGACACTTTGTACTTAAAGGGGAACTCATCTTTTTTAGTTATATATAAAAGTACTACAGCGCTAATATGATCAAATAAGGAAAAAACAGCAAAAATAACCAAATGATAAAGTGGCATACATAAAAAAGGTGCTAAACCAGTAAAAAAAAAAATTGGATAAAATAGGATAAATGCGCTAAATCAACCCTGGCTATTGTACAGTACACATCATGGGCCAGATTCTCAGCGGCGCTACGACGGAGTATCTCAGATACCCAAAAGTATCGCCGTTTTTTTTGGCTCGTATCTATGCGAGTGATGCTTAGCATCACTTTGGCATAGATATGCTTGAACATCCGACAAGTGTAATACCTAATACTAGGTGGCCTTTACGTTGTTTTCTCATTTGCCTATGCAAATGAGGCTACTACGCCGTTTCCTGGTCGCTTTTACGCCGCCCCGTCGTCGCGTACGTCGTTTACGAACTCGTAAGGTTACCCCTGCTAATATGAGGGTTAACCTTACGCAGTACCGTCGGATGCCGTGTTAAGTATGGCGTCGGGTCAGCGTCGGCTTTTTCCGTCGCTTACGTCGTTTTACTAACTCGTTCGCGAATAGGGCATTGTGTAGTGACGATCACGTAGTTTTGACGTCGGTTTCAACGGCGCTTTCTGACATGAGCTGGAGCATGCGCACTGGGCTTTTTCCCCGGCCGGCGCATGTGCAGTTCGTTCAATGCGGGGGCGCGCTTCATTTAAATACAAGCCGCCCCCTTTGAATTACGCGGGCTTACGCTGGGCGATTTACTCTACGCCTCCGCAAACTACGGAGCAAGTGCATGGAGAATACGGCACTTGCTCTGTTACGTTGCGGCGGCGTAGTTTAAATGCGTTACGCTACGCCGGCGAATTTCTATGAGAATCTGGCCCCATGTGTGTATATATATGTGTAAACACTCAGATGTTCAAATGAAACAAAATACAAAAACAAAAAAGGCCACAAACAGTCCATAAACTGTGAAGTGAAAAACACCAGGTGAAAGCAGCAAGAAACTAACCATTCACAGTTGCAGCATGTAGACTGACTCAATGATAGGGAGCACCTGCGATATGCTCAGCACTTCACCATACTTCCCATCCACAGTCCAGTACTGGGAGAAGCCTAAGGCCCCTTTCACATGTCCACTCCGTTCGTCCGCTCATTACAAGTCCATTTACGGACTTGTAATGGGCCCCTATGGGAGCAGATCCGTTAGCAGATGATGCATCCGCTAACGTCCGCAAGATCTGCATCCATTTTTTCGGACGGAAGAATGTCCGTTTCCATCCATCCGATTTCCATCCGATTCCCCATATGGGATTGCGGAGGAGAGACCCCCTGCTGAGCCGACGGACACACGGAGCGGACCGAAAACCGACCGCTCCGTGTGAAAGAGGCCTAAGTGACATGATCGACGGAACTACATCCGCAGGAGGAGATCGCCGCACTGAGCTGTATCTACAGGCTGTCTATGTGCAGAGGATTCGTGAGTGTGGTTTCTCGAATCAGTCCACAATCTCTGTTTTTTCTCGGCCAAACTACCCTATGAGCATTCCCCTTTGTTTTTCTTCTCTCCCCTCTCTATGAGCTGGCTTTCTGAATCAGCAAGTGGCAGTATTGGACTGTGGGTGGGAGGCAGGGATGTATTCTGGCCTAGGCCAACAAGGTCCAGGCCTAGGGCGGCACTTTGTGGGGGGCGGCCCTCTGTCCTCTTCCCACGGCATCCCTCTCTCCTCTTCCCACGGAGTCCCTCTGTCCTTCTCCCAGGGCGTCCCTCTGTCCTTCTACCAGGGCGTCCCTCTGTCCTTCTCCCAGGGCGTCCCTCTGTCCTTCTCCCAGGGCATCCCTCTGTCCTCTTCCCATAAATATGACAGGGATGTGGCTTTAACAGGAAGGGGTGGGTCATATTTAAATTAGAGGGTGCGCAAGTTTAGTCAGGCCTAGGGCAGCACAAAACCTAAATACACCTCTGGTGGGAGGTATGGTGAAGTGCTGAGCATATCACAGGTGCTCCCTACCATTAAGTCAGTCTACATGCTGGAACTGTGAATGGTTCGTTTCTTGCTGCTTTCACCTGGTGTTTTTCACTTCACAGTGTTTGCACTAATGCACAAATGCACTTTATATATGTTTGTGGACTTTTTTGTTTTTGTATTTTGTTTCATTTGAGTGTTTACACATATATATACACCTGGGGCCAGATCCACATACCTTTGCCGCCGGTGCGACGTGACCCATTTACACTACGCCGATGTAAGTCACAGCGGCGTATCCTTATCCTCAAAGAAATGCCGCTGTAACTTACGGCGGCGTAGCGTAAATGGGCCGGCGTACGCGGGTGTAATTCAAATTTACTAGGGGGGCGTGTTTTATTATAATTATGAATGACCCGAAGCAAACGCCGCTTTTTTTTAACTGCGCATGCGCCGACCGTGGATGTATCCTAGTGCGCATGCGTGAAATCAGGTCGCAAATAGTCAATGAAAACTACGTAAACGTAACTTACGCCCAGGCCCATTCTGGATCAGCATACGTAAACGACGTCCAATACGACGATGTCCCGACGTCCATACTTAACATTGGCTGCGCCTCACTATAGCAGCTTTATCTTTACGCCGGAGATACGCTTACGCAAACGACGTAAAGGGAATGCGTTGTCCGCTCGTACGTTCGGGAATTAGCGTAACTCGCTCATTTGCATATTTTGCGCTGGAAATAGACGGAAGCGCCCCTAGCGTCCAGCGTAAATATGCATCTAAGATACGATGGTGTAAGAAACTTACGCCAGTCGTATCTTAGCGTAAGTCCGGCGTATCATATTTTCTGGATAGAAAACAATGACACGCCGGTGGGAAATTCGAATTACGCCGGTGTATCTATAGATACGCCTGCGGAATTCCTTTGTGGATCTGGCCCCTGATGTGTACTGTACAATAGCAAGGGTTGATTTAGCGCATTCATTCTATTTTATCCCATCTTTTTTAGTTATATTTGTGTTTAGCTTGATATAAAAAATTATTTCAATATCAGTGTCTGTATTTTCAATACATACGTAAATCGTTTGCAACACCATATCTACGTTAGGATTGCCACCTGTCTGGGATTCACCCAAACAGTTCAGGTTTTGAATCATGTGTCCAAGTTTCAGGTGGACTGAAACCCGGACACATTATCCAGACCGGTCTGTGGCTCTCCAAGTGTGTCTCATAGACACACAGTCGGCTTGGGAGTGAGCAAGCCCAAGTGCCCCCAGAGTAACCAGCTTGCTGTGGGGCCACTCAGCAGAGAGTAAAGTCCAGAAGCGCCAGCAGGGGACCTGAGAAGAGGAGGATCCGGGCTGCTCTGTGAAAAACTATTGCACAGATCAGGTAAGACATGTTAATTATAAAAAAATAAAAAGAGAGAACCTTTACAAACGCTTTAACTGGCATCTGCAGGAATCATATTAATTACCCCTTAGGATTCCTCTATTGGAAGCTTTGTTCAACAGAACCAAGCCCTAATGGAGGGGAATCTTTTGAACCCCTGAAACATGTTGGATTTATAGAATATGAGTTTGAATAAAATTAAATCTAGAGTTTATATTTTCGTAATAATGCATGCTGGATGGAGATTCCTGAGGATAATGACCCTCTATTTCAGTGGCAGCCCATCCATAAGGGGAGCAGGGGCGCCCCCCCCCCCCCCATAATCTCTTTGCACTGGCCCATAATTTCGGGTTTTACAACGTTTTTTTTTTTGCTTGGGGCCCCCAAATTCCTTCAAACGGCCCTGGGTATAGCTTTACTTTAATGGGATACATGTTTATTAGGCCGTGTACACACGGCAGAGAACCTCGACGGGCAGAACACATCGTTCCGCCCGTCGAGGTTCTCTGCCGGCCGTCGAAATCGGCGACCCGCCCGTCGGGAATGGCAACCAGCCATTCATCCAGGCGGGCCGTCGAGCAAAAAGAGAGCGTGCTCTCTTTTCGCTCGACGGGATTCCCGACGGGCGGGGCGAGCCAAAAGCGTACACACGGCCGAGGTCCTCGCTGGAATGCAGCTTCCAGCGAGGTTCTCGCTGGTTTCCAGCGAGAACCTCGGTCGTGTGTACGCCGCTTAATAGGCTAAAGTACCAAGGTCAAAAATGTGGTCAAGACTCCAAAAGCTTGAAGCTACTTTCCCTGGAAATTGTGCAAATCTTTTATATTAACTGCATTTTTATTCTATACCTTGTTTAGTCAGAAAGTGTTGTGTGGGCTTATTTGATTTATTTTTTTCTACACTAAACACTTTTTACTGAAATTTAAGTGGGAAGTGTTGAGACAATCTCTGATCTAAACACAGTATACGTGAAGAGCAAGTCTGCTGTACGGGAAAGACGTGTATTGGAGCGGCTTTACTAACAGATTTGTAATGTAATGCAACATCTCTTCTGTTCTACACACTCCTTCTATGCTCTGTGCCTAAACAGCATAAAGAGGGTAACAAGAGTTTTCAGATCCTTGAAGAATGAAGACCATGTGCCACAGGATCAGGCGTTTTAGGGAGAACCATTTTCTTGCTGGTAGGAATCCGTGTGGGGCTTTTATAATAGATTGGAGATACTCTTTTCTCAAGTTCCTCCACCCCAAACTTTCGCATTTATGTCTTTATGGACCTTGCTTTGTGCACCGGTTCACATCATTTGGTGGAGGGGGGATTATGGTGTGGGGTTGTTTTTCAAGGGTTGGGCTTGTGGGAACAGTTTGGGGTTGGCCCCTTCCTGTTCCAACATGACTGCACACCAGTGCACAAAGCAAAGTCTATAAAGACATGGATGAGCAAGTATGGGGTGGAGGAACTTGACTAGCCTGCAGAGACCCCTGAACCCAACCTGATAGAATACCTTTGGGATAAGTTAGAGTGGATCCAACATCAGTGCCTGACCTCATAAATGCCCTTCTGGAAGAATGGTCAAGCATTCCCATAGAAACACTTCTAAACCTTGTGGACAGCCTTCCCAGAAGAGTTGAAGCTCTTAAAGCTGCAAAGGGTGGGCCAACTCAATATTGAACTCTACAGGCTAAGACTGGTATGCCATTAAAGTTCATATGCGTGTAAAGTCAGGTTTCCCAATACTTTTGGTAATATAGTGTATGTTTGGGACAAGGAAACTCTTCCTGCTCCCCCTTTGGTGCCAGCAAAGGAAACCTGTCAATTACAGGAATCGATCCCCTGTAGCCCCCCCTGCAGAAGCTGAAAGCTACAGTACCTTCTCCTCTTGTCCATCCCGCTGGCTTTCAGCAGCTGCAGTGGTAGAAGAAGTAGTACTGTTCAGAGTTCCTCACTGCAGCAGCTGAAAGCTACTTTCTCCTCTTCTCCATCCCGCTGGATTTCAGCTGCTGCAGTGAGGAACAACATGGGAGGGGATTGATGGAGAGCTGGGTGGGATTGGTAAATATGTCATATTAACTGCCCCCTTCCTTTTCTAAATGGACAGTGATCAGTACCAATACTACCAAGTAATCACTACCAATTCTTAATCTGTATGTATGGACTCTGCACAGTATTACTTCTTCTACTTTTCCTGTATACTGGGTGTAATTCCCAGTATCTTTTTTTTGCTCTGTATGTGTGGATTCTCCACAGTACTACTTACTTCCCATGCAACCTGGAATTCCTGGTATCTGTTCTTATTTACCAAGCTCTCTGCACTCCCTTCTATGTCTGTCCATCATCTCTTTTTTCCTGTATACACATATAAACATATAATATACATATAAAGTCCCCTCTGCGCATGTGCAGATGAGCCAAAGGTATTCAATGAGGGCAATATGGGGGCGGAGCGTCGATAGATGTTTATACATTGCTGCATGTACATGGGCTTTTTACATTAAGGCCCGTTTCATACTGAAGAGTTTTTCAGGCGGTAAAGCACTAAAAATAGCGCCTAAATACCGCCTGAAAAACTCCTGCCCAACATTCTCAATGTGAAAGCCAGAGGGCTTTCACACTGAGTCGATGCCCTGGGGGCAGGGCCGGCGCAACCACCAGGCGGACCAAGCGGCTGCTTGGGGCGGGCAGGTCCGCAGCCTGGGATGGGGCGAAAAAATGACCTCTTTTTTTTTTTTTTAATACCGTATTTTCCGGCGTATAAGACGACTTTCTAGTCCCTTAAAATCTTCTTAAAAGTCAGGGGTCGTCTTATACGCTGGTAACCTAACAGCTTACCTTACCAGAATCGCTGCCATACGATTTTTCAAAAGCCGCGCCTCCGACGTCTTCTGTTCCGTGATAGGCGGAAACAATCAGCTTCCCAGGAGGCAACACCAGTGTCCGCCTATCACGGAGGCCCTCTCGTCCTGTGTTTGGTGTCCGCCTATCACGGAGGCCCTCTCGTCCTCGGACGAGAGGGCCTCCGTGATAGGCGAACACTGAACACAGTGCTTCATGGGAAGCTGAATGTTCCGCCCATAACGGAACAGAAGACGTCGGAGGCGCGGCTTTTGAAAAATCGTACAGCCGCGATTCTGGTAAGGTAAGCTGTTACTGTTAGGTTACACGGCTGCGATTCGCATGGGATAAGGTAAGGGCACGGTCTGGTCATGTAATGGGGCAGGTCTGGTCATGTAATGGGGCACGGTCTGGTCATGTAATGGGGCAGATCTGGCATGTAATGGGGCACAGTCTGGTCATGTAATGGGGCAGGTCTGGCATGTAATGGGGCACAGTCTGGTCATGTAATGGGGCACAGTCTGGTCATGTAATGGGGCAGGTCTGCCAAAATGGAGCTTCGCTTGTGTAGGCAGAAATCCTTGCACCGGCCCTGCCTGGGGGGGAGAGAAAAAAATCTCCTGCAAGCAGCATCTTAGGAGCTGCGTGTATAACGATCCTTCACCGCTCCTTACCATTTAAAACAATGGGAAACCGTGGTATTAACCCTTTTTCGGCCACTAGCGGGGGTTAATACTGCACTGCTAGCGTATGAATGGCGCGGCAATTTCCGACGGTATAGCGCCGCTATTTTTAGCGGCGATATACCACCACTGCACCTCCCGCCCCAGTGTGAAAAGGGCCTTAGGGGGAAAGGCCCGCTTTAATCTTGCTGCATTAGATAAAATAAAATAATTGGAGAGGATGTTGTGTATTACGAGTAATAACAATTGACCTATTGACTTTATTTGTTGCCTGGAGCCGATCTTGAATAGCTCTCACAAGTGGAATTATGCATTCGGTAATATAACTGCGATAATGAAAATTATTATTATTTTTAGTAATAGTTATTATTATAAGGCAGCTTATAATTCTTTTTTCAGTCCCTCTGAATCCGCCTTTTCATTTTACGAAATACTCCAGGAGAGAAAAGAATAATGGCCTTGGCCGCCCTATTATATCTGGTATTATTTATAAGCATTAAGCATCAGCACATAGGCGGAAAGCTTTAAACAAATACCTAACCAATCGCCATAGCAACCTGGAATGCAGCCTCTGGTGTATTTCTCTGCTAGTATCACCATGGAACCCCTCAGCACCCCCCCTCCGGGGAGAACACGCACTTTCCTAAATAGAACACTTCACTCCGCAACGCCGACACCAAAGTAACACTTTCTTCGGGCCGGGGAATAAACAATAACTCATATCACCGACTTCTGGGAAATAAACTCACTGAGGTTACTGCAAAGATACACACCGATTGATATTAATATCACAGAAATTCACACTTCTCTTGATGTGTACTGGACCTGTGTGTTATTGTAATGAATGTGAGAGTCAGAGGCACGAGCAACGAGGCACGAGCAACAGTCCCCGCAGGTTTAGGTTATAGGCCCTGTCTTTTATATCACGACTTTTTAATGCTTTTGGCATCGCTTCTTTTTTTAAGTAGCAAATAACTGCATACTTTTTCTTTTTTTTTTTTGCCTGCTTGTGTAAACATGTAAATATTAAGAAATAATAAGCACTTACAATTACTACTACTACTAATAATAACCATAAAAATAATAACAGCAAAAATATTAATAATAATTAACAATAATTACAATACATTGTCATTTTAAAGAAATTTATATTTAATAAAAATGTATAATTTTTTATACAAGTTGTTTAATTAATTGGCACCTTTAAAGTCCCGTCCTTTAAATTCCTAAACCTATCACTATTTAGGATGTGGCCCCTACTGTATCTCAGTTCTTCATTGCTCATACCCTTTTTTTCTAATAGTAACAGAATGAACCTAGGGTGATTGCAGCACTCGTTGGAGCCTGAATGTCCCTTTGAACCCTTAAAGGCTAAAAATCTGTAAGGTGAACTTACACAGGACCCCCTCCTCATTCCCCCCCCCCCCACAGTCCAGCCGACCTGGAGCACGGCGATGTCCCGTTTTGATCTTTGCTATACCCGCGTCACCGGTCCGGGGCATAGAAATCCATGCAGCTTAATCACTAAAACGTAAGTCTCGGACCCGTGACACGGCTATAGCAGGGCTGAAACGGGAGATCGCCGCACTCAGGGGGGGGGGGGGTTGAGGAGTGGGTTCTGTGTAACTTCACCTTACAGATTTTTCTAACCACTTAAGCCCCGGACCATTTAGCTGGCCAAAGACAAGAGCCCTTATTGCGATTCGGCACTGCGTTGCTTTAACTGACAATTGCGCGGTTGCGCGACGTTGCTCCCAAACAAAACTGACGTCCATTTTTCCTTCAAATAGAGCTTTCTTTTGGTGATATTTGATCAACTCTACGTTTTTTATTTTTTGCGCTATAAAAAAAATTTCAATTTCGAAAAAAAAAAAGCAATATTTTTTACTTTTTGCTATAATAAATATCCCCAAAAAATATATACATATTTTTTCCCCCTCAGTTCAGGCCGATATGTATTTTTCTACATATTTTTGGTAAAAAAAATCGCAATAAGTGATTATTGATTGGTTTGCACAAAAGTTATAGCGTCTACAAAACAGGGGATAGTTTAATGGCATTTTTATTAATATATTTTTTTACTAGTAATGGCAGTGATTTTTTCATAACTGCCACATTATGGCGGACACATCAGACACTTTTGATGCTATTTTGGGACCATTCACATTTATGTAGCGATCAGTGCTATAAAAATTCACTGATTGCTGTGTAAATGTGACTGGCAGGGAAGGAGTTAACCACTAGGGGTCTAGAAAGGGGTTAAGTGTGTCCTAGGGAGTAATTCTAACTGTTAGGGGACATGGCTACGAGTGACATGACACTTATCGCTGTTCAGTGACCTGTCACTAGGAAGAATGGGGAGATGTTGTGTTTACACTGACATCTCCCCGTTCTTCAGCTCTGAGACCCAATCGCGGGACACCAGCAGAACTCGAGTTTGCAGGTCCCGCGGGCAGGATCACGGAGCTCGCGGCGCGACCACGTGGCAGAAAATTTAAATGGACGTACGTGTACGCCCATTTGCCTGTCCATGCCATTCTACCGACGTAAATGTTTGTGTGGCGGTCGGCAAGTGGTTAAACATCCAAAATAACATAAAGGCTTAACGAATGTCTTAACGTATTGATTCCAAACCATTTTGTTTTAATTTTGCATTAAATCCATAATATAAAAAATTCACTGCTTATGAAATGAAAACATATCGCAATAAATACAGTATGGTATAAAAGTGAAATAAGATGTTGTTTGGGTTGGATGAAGGTGGAGCCATCAGAATCTCCGAATCACAACACAATGAATGAATCCGAAAGGAATTTTGCTCAATTTTTTCTTTTGGATCCACGTGACTCCAGTCGATATCGTCCAATTAGCTCATTCCATTGTGGACTAACAGGGATGACTCGGAGTGCATAAGTAACCTCCCAAAATAACAAATTAACACAATATAATGAATATAGCCAATCTTCCAAAATGACTTCTGAAAATACGAATGGATTTGGAACATATACAAAACAAATCCAAATATACGAAAAGAATTCTGAAAACGAATCATTCTAATATAACGAATATGGCAAGACAAAATGATTAACTTACTGAATGAATTTGAAACTGTTTTTTTTTTTGTGCACATCTCTACCCCTCAGCATAAGATGTAACTGAAGTGTACCATCTGCTTTCCAATTATGAAATGCACGCTGGTCTAATGAAATGGGGGTTGGCCGTCAGGGAAATCCAAGGTGAATTTGGTAGTCATTTCTGAGACTACCACAGTGTATCCCACACCTTGAAAGTATATTTTGTTAATGTGGCACTGGATATGACCAGCTCTCTGTACACAAAGCCTATTGCCCATATCCTGTAACTAGAAATGTTTTATTTTTTTTGTTTTGTTTTGTTTCGTCTCGTTCCGTAGGTTCGTAAAGATTTGTAATTTTGTAAGACGCAAGTTTTCCTATTCGGACCCGTTCGTATTTTCGTAACAATAAATTTTTCGTGGATACTGAATGATTCGTAATTCTGTCTAATATATTTTCGTTGATTCGAAATTTGTAATTTTGTTAGATAATTTTAGTTTAATGGATTCGTAATTTTGTACTTTCGTAAATACATTGCGGCGCGGTCATTCGCAATCTCGTATTTTAATTAAATTTTCCACATGCGGCTAATCCATCCTAAGATAGACATTCTCTTAAGCCCCGTACACACGGTCAGACATTTTGCCACCGCACCTCCCGCCCCAGTGTGAAAAGGGCCTTAGGGGGAAAGGCCCGCTTTAATCTTGCTGCATTAGATAAAATAAAATAATTGGAGAGGATGTTGTGTATTACGAGTAATAACAATTGACCTATTGACTTTATTTGTTGCCTGGAGCCGATCTTGAATAGCTCTCACAAGTGGAATTATGCATTCGGTAATATAACTGCGATAATGAAAGCGGCCGGGTTATCAAGTTGTGTATCGTGCAATCTAAGAGGATCCGATGCAATCCACTGTATGGAGGAGCGCTCCCCTGTCAGGAGCGAGTAGAGCACAGAAAGCCCACACCTCCTCCCAGCTCTCTTCTTGCTGACAATTCTCCTGTCTGGACTTGCAGCGGGCATGGGTACAATGTTCATTGTGGGGGGCACAGAGAGCCCGCAACCTCCTCACTACTTCTGTAAGATTGGGAAAAATGTGCTGGGAAGGGTAATGGGGGGGGGGGGGGGAATTTGTGCTAGAAGGAGGAAAGAGGGGGGGGGGGACAGAACTTAAGTGTTAGGGGGCAGAATTGAGAAAGATTCATGCTAGGAGAAGAAAGAATGGGGGGTAGCCTAGGGGGCACAACTGAAATTTGGGGGGCCACCCCAGCACCACCCTAGATCCGGCTATGTACAGATGAGCACCAGTAGGCACATGCCTACAGTACCTAATGGGAAACTGGCCCTGAGCTGCCCTGATGCTTAGTAACCCCTGGATGCAGTAGTGTATTTAGATTTTGTGCTGCCATAGGCCTGACTAAACTCGTGCACCCCCTAATTTAAATATGCCCCACCTCTTCCTGTCAAGGCCACACCCATTGCGGTTAAAGACCCACCCTGAACATTTTGAGTGTGGACACAAGTTCTGAGGGCCAGGGGAGGGGGGGCAATGGAGTCCTTTAAATTGCATAGATTTCCTCTCACTTCCTGTTTGGCTATGGGGCAGGAAGTGAAGGGGAATCTCTGCAATGGGACGGAGATGGTAAAAAATAAACTGGCCGGGGCTATAACCTTCCCTTACTCTATCCAAAATGAAAAAGTGTTGCTTATAGTTCTACTTTAAGCACAAATTTCTGATAATTTTATGTAGAGGATTAAGAAGATATAACCATGCCAATGGTGCAGCAGAAAACATATAGCACAGTGAGGAAGGTTTGTGGTGCAGGGTGATAGGACAGTCAAAATTAAAAGCACACTAACAGTGTAGAGCAAGCCAGCAGGGACTCTTACCGTGCTTCCTCCCTGCAAATTGCTGCCCTAGGCCTGGGCCTTGTTGGCCTAGGCCAGGATACAGTGCTGCCTGGGTGTTTCAACTCCAACTTCAATCAGGGATAGAGAGAAATTGGTTCTGAGGTCCCCAAACCAGAGAGCCAAAGAAAAGGGGGTGGGGCCATTGTTGGACTATCGCGGTACTGCTAACATGGATATAAAGTGTACAAACACAAATATAAAAATATATAGGAAACATTTTTATTGAATACAGCATCAGTAAAGACACAACAGGGGGTACAAAAATAAAAGAATTAGCGACCAACACAACACCAGTATAGTAATCCCCAAGAGAGGAAGAAGAACAGTGGGTTGAGAGTCATCATGACTAGTGTTGCTCACGAATATTCGTATTGCGAATATTCGGCTCGAATATGGCATATTCGAGTATTCGCGATATATTCCGAATTTCGCCGTGAATATTCGCTATTTCGAATATTCGTATTTTTTCAATTTTTTTTTAGAACAGATCACATCCTAGAGATCCCCATCGACGTCTAAAAACATTGCTGGTATGATTAGAGACCTTGGGCCGAGTAGCTGCAGCGATCATTTTATATTGCCGAAAAATCGCAATGAGATTATTCGGCAATAGCGATATCGCGCGATTATTTTCGAGAAATTCGCAATATTGTTTTTAGCTAAAATAACACATATATTCGATTTCAGAATGTTACTGTCGAAATTCCGCAATCAATTTCTCATTCGCATTTTTGCGAAATTACGATAAAATATCAAGAATATTCTGAGCCAATCAGAGTGCTCCTTCCGCATTTGCCGAATATTCGCAATTATTTTGTATTGTAATATATCACGAATATTCTGAGCCAATCAGAGTGCTCCATTCCGCATTTCTCGAAATTTCGCAATTATTTTGTATTATAAAATATCACGAATATTCTGAGCCAATCAGAGTGCTCCATTCCGCATTTCTCGAAATTTTGCAATTATTTTGTATTATAAAATATCACGAATATTCTGAGCCAATCAGAGTGCTCCTTCCGCATTTGCCGAATATTCGCAATTATTTTGTATTGTAATATATCACGAATATTCTGAGCCAATCAGAGTGCTCCATTCCGCATTTCTCGAAATTTCGCAATTATTTTGTATTATAAAATATCACAAATATTCTGAGCCAATCAGAGTGCTCCATTCCGCATTTCTCGAAATTTTGCAATTATTTTGTATTATAAAATATCACGAATATTCTGAGCCAATCAGAGTGCTCCTTCCGCATTTGCCGAATATTCGCAATTATTTTGTATTGTAATATATCACAAATATTCTGAGCCAATCAGAGTGCTCCTTCCGCATTTGCCGAATATTCGCAATTATTTTGTATTGTAATATATCACGAATATTCTGAGCCAATCAGAGTGCTCCATTCCGCATTTCTCGAAATTTCGCAATTATTTTGTATTATAAAATATCACGAATATTCTGAGCCAATCAGAGTGCTCCTTCCGCATTTCTCGAAATTTAATTCGCTTTCGCAATTCGCATTCACATTCGCAATAGCGAAATTTCGCAATCATTTCATTTCCAAAAAATATCGCGAATATTCGCATTTAACAAATATATCTCGAATATTCGACTATATATTCGAGATATATCGCAAAATCGAATATGGCATATTCTGCTCAACACTAATCATGACAATCATCTTGACTAGTTTCACGGCTTTAGCCGCTTTATCAGAAGCATGTCTAGAAAACCCCACAGGTGAGTAAGGCGGGTGCCACCACACAGGGTCCCGTATGGCGACCAGGGGCCACGCATATGTATGGATGGGCCTACTGGAGTACAAGGAATGTGTTGCATGTAGGGGGTCCCGGGAATGGGAGCCCAAACTGGGACGTGTGTAAAGCCACATGTAAACTCCACAGGGAGTGTCCATGATAATGAACCAAGGAGGGAGGGGGGCTGCATTGGATCCCGAGGTGGCGTCAGGGTAGTGAAGCATACCAGTGGCACTGTGGGCTGGGTAAGGCCACAGGGATGCCGGGGTCCAGCATCCATTGTTCAATCAGAGAATGCTTTAGACTCCATCATGTTGAACTGAAATAAAGTATAAATGTAGCTCGTATACTTTGCAACACAAATGTGAATAATCAAAGCCCAAGAAAATGTCTTTCAGCATGAATTTATTAATTTATCCCCAGAATGTATCTGATCTCAACGAGCAAAGCCCATTTACTCTTCCAAATATGTATTTACTATTCACACAAATGGGGACCTTCCAAACTCATGATAAATCATACATGTGTTAACATGTACACTATGTTATATAGTTATTCTAACAAAGACTACCTAGAATCCGCACATAATGAACCATTTTGTTGATGAACAGATTATTTTGTACATAGCCTCCTGGTTACAAAGGAAGCTTGTGTAGAACATTTTGTCTGGATCAAGTTTCTTGGAAAAATTTGCCGTGAACGAGGTACGAGAATGAAATCACGCATTTCCTGCCCCAAGTGGAATGCGGAAGACTTCCTGAGATGTGCTGACATTAAAGAAGATTCGATCGATGAGTCAGACACCCCAGGCACTCCGGGCAGAAGAAAGGGTCATTCAGTTCTAATCCAGCAGAGAAAAATAGTAAATATATTCTGAAAGGATCCCGAAAGATGGGATGTCAAATTTTGGTGTATTAAAAAAATATTTTTTTAAAGCTTTTGTTAAAAGAATAAAAACAATTACCTTTTAGATGTTTCTTTGGAGCAGGTCTTTGGAGTTATTGCAAGCTACTCTGAACAATTTCAAAGTCAGTCTGTCCCCATACAAGGAGTGGGGACACCTTAAAAGAGAAGTACCTAGGTGGATGAAGCATTGGTCCGATGTTGCATCTGCTTCCCGCCGGCTCTAAGGCCTCGTACACACGATGAGATATGTCCGCTCAAACTTGTCCGACGGACAGTTTAGAGCGGACATGTCTCATCGGATTTTGGTCCGATGGCGTGTACACACCATCGGATCAAAATCCCCGCCGGCAGACAGCGTGGTGACGCGGCGGTGACGTTGACGCCGCCACGTCACCGCTACGTCACCGCACCAGGAAGTAAACACTTCCGCGCGCATGCGTCGGATCCATTCACAGGATACGACGCATGTGCGGGAAGATATGTCCGCTGGTTTGCCGTACTAACCAGCGGACATATCCGACGGACAGGTTTGTAGCGGACAAATTTCAAAGCATGCTTTGAAATTTGTCCGATGGACAAACCTGTCCGCTAGCCCGTACACACGATCGGATTTGTCTGCTAAAAAGGTCCATCGGACCGTTTTCAGCGGACAAATTTGATCGTGTGTACGCGGCCTAAGAGTGAGAAAGGAGTGATCAAAGACCACTGATCGCTCAGTTCTCAGAGCTACGTGAGCAGAGAGCTGGTCACTGTCAGTCACCGGCTCTCCGCTCCCCCCCCCCTGCTAACTGGAGTGCTGAGCTGTGGAGGGGGTGGAAGCAGTTGGCTAAGGCTCTCAGCAGCTCGCTGACAGGCTGAGCCGGGTGCCGGTCCAGGGTGGTGGGTGGATCCTGACTATATTGTCAGAATCTTGTCCCAGCCTGGACAGACTCTGTGACATCAGCCCACTGTCTGCTGAAAACGGGTCACAGGAGTGCAGAAAAAACTGCACTCCTGTGATTTATGGGAGAAGCACAGCCAAACAGCTGTACTTCTCCTTTAAATCTGGCCGTAGATGCATTTTGATCCAACTTTGGCGATTCCTGCTCAACAGAAGTCGATCTAACATTCAACTTCTGTCAAATTGGAAGGCTAAAAAACTTTTGCTGATCATCGGCTGTGGCTGCTGATCAGTGTATTCATACAGAGGAGGAGTATCAGTTGACACAGTGGGGGGAGGGGGGATTCTTAAATTCACTTCACTTGTGTGGATGGGAGAATCAGTTTTTTCATCTATGGCCAGCCTGAGCTCCTTCTCATTACCATGCAGTTCAGCAGCCCAATTTCCAGTTCTTTAGTACTTTGTTAGGTAAAACAGTGTTCAGTTTTGGTTTACAACTGACAATGCAATCTGCCAGCATGCTATAGATAATGTTAATTATGTTAAACAAGCAAAATGGAAGCAACACATTTCAAATATTGTATTTAAACTATGCAATGTGATTGAAAGCATGATGTCGGCACCGACAAGGTGGAGGAAGGGTGAGTATAAAGGCTCCCTTTAAGCTGGCCATACACGGATCCAAATTCATCTGGTTCATGAGGGACCAGTCACATTTTGATCAATTGACTTGTATACAACCAGCCTGCTGGGTTTCACCCGAATGATTAGGGCCACCAGCTATAGTCAGCAACACTATTGTGTTCTGTTGGCAGGCTCCCCACTGGCAGAACACAATAGCACTGCAGGAGGCATTCCCCTATCAACACTGATGGGGAAATTGAGCAATTTTATTTCCTTCCACCCGTGGCAAAAGGAAAGAAAATTGCGTAATCTATGACGTGCCATAGCTGGCCATAGACTAGTAAACTAGAAAAACTATTAGAAATGAAAATTTTTGGAATATTTGTTTCCATTTTGTGATAATTAACCGATTAAGACTCGGACCATTATGCAGGTTAAGGACCAGCCCCCTTTTTGCGATTCGGCACTGTATCGCTTAAACTGACAATTGCACGGTCGTGCGACGTGGCTCCCAAACAAAATTGGCATCCTTTTATTCCCACAAATAGAGCTTTCTTTTGGTGGTATTTGATCGCCTCTGCAGTTTTAAATTTTTTACGCTATAAACAAAAATAGAGCGACAATTTAAATATATATATATTTTTTACTTTTTGCTATAATAAATATCCCCAAGAAATATATAAAAAAAACATATTTTTTCCTCAAATTAGGTCGACACGTATTCTTCTACCTATTTTTGGTAAAAAAAATCGCAATAAGCGTTTATTGATTGGTTAGCGCAAAAGTTATAGCGTTTACAAAATAGGGGATAGTTTTATGGCATTTTTATTAATATTTTTTTTTTTACTACTAATGGTTGGCGATCAGCGATTTTTTTTGTGACTGTGACATTATGACGGACACATAGGACACTTTTGACACATTTTTGGGACCATTGTCATTTTTACAGCGAAAAGTGCTATAAAAATGCACTGATTACTGTGAAAATGACACTGGCAGTGAAGGGGTTAACCACTAGGGGGCGCTGTAGGGGTAAAGTGTGACCGAATGTGTGTTTCTTACTGTAGGGGGGCGTGGCTGGGCGTGTGACATCACTAATCGTCGTTCCCTATAACAGGGAACAGATGATCACTGACACTGCCACAGAGAAGAGCGGGGGAAGTGTGTTTACACTCACCTCTCCCCGTTCTTCAGCTCCTGTGACCCGATCGCGGGACACCCATGGCCGGTCACAGAGCTTGGACCGGCTGGGTTCTTAAAGAGGACGTACACGTACGCCCTTGTGCCCAGCCGTGCCATTCTGTCAACGTATATCGTCGTGCGGCGGTCCTTAAGTGGTCAATGAGGTTAAATTGATGATCCTTTTTGGCCACAGTGACAAGAAAATTCTCAGGAGTGGGATAGACAATTTTTATCGAACAAATAAAATTCTAACAGGGAATGCGGTTTTCATTGGGGAAAAATGGTACACATTGTAATGCGTGTGTTCTAAGCACAAAATAATCAGTAAAGGACCATCTTTATAGCATAAAACAGCATAAAAAACATAGTGGGCATCAGGGGAAAGTGAACGCGTTTCACTCTACTTTACCGTTTAAACATGACTGCTAAAGCAGCTTGAAACGCGTTGACTTTCCTCTGACCCTCCACAATGTTTTGATTTCTGTTGACGTCCTTTTTCCCCCACAAATAGAGCTTTCTTTTGGTGGTATTTGATCACCTCTGCGTTTTTTTTATTTTGTGCACTATAAACAAAAAAAGAGCGACAATTTTGAAAAAAAAGCAATATTTTTTACTTTTTGCTATAATAAATATCCCCAAAAAATATTAAAAAAAAAAATTCTTTCTCAGTTTAGCCTGATATAAAATCTACTACAAATTTTTGATAAAAAAAAAAAACACAATAAGCGTGAATTGATCGGTTTGCGTAAAAGTTATAGCAGCTACAAAATAGGGGATAGTTTTATGGCATTTTTATTATTATTATTTTTTCATTAGTAATGGCGGCGATCTGCGATTTTTATTGTGACTGTGACATCATAGCGGACACTTTTGACACTATTTTGGGACCATTGTTATTTATACAGCGATCTGTGCTATGAAAATGCACTGTACTGTATAAATGACACTGGCAGGGAATAGGTTAAACACTAGGAGGCGATCTTTATCGTGACTGTGACATTATAGCGGACACTTTTGACACTATTTTGGGACCATTGTCATTTATACAGCGATCAGTGCTATAAAAATGCACTGATTACTGAGTACACTGGCAGGAAAGGGGTTAAACACTAGGGGGCGATCAAGGAGTTAAAGGAACACTAAAGGTTCGTTTTTTATTAGATCAATTGATTGCTGCAAGCTAGAGCATTTAAATATCACTTACCTCGTTTTTCCTTTTGACCTCCAAAATACAGTAATCCAGGTTTGAAAATGCCATTTCCTGTCTCTCCTTTCTTTACTTTCCACCAGCATCTGAGCCGTTTTGCATGGTGGAAAGCAGAATGTGCTCACCCCCTCCCTATGACTACAGCCCTGCGTGAAGATGCTCTCTTATCCGTCACAGGCATGGAGGCTAAGCCTAATGGGAACTGTAGTTCCCATTAGGCCGTGATGTAGCAAGAATGAATGCGCACCGCAAACCAGGAAGTCAGTGAGAATAACAATTCAGGAGTGACGGAGGTGAATAAAACAGCTCGATTTCAACAGGTATCAAACTAGTTATAATGCAAAACATTACTTTTTACTTTATCAGCTACTGTCAGACTTTAATTTAAGAGGAAAATATTTTTGTCTTTACAACCCCTTTAAGTGTATCCTAGGGAGTGAGTCTAACTTTGGGGGGGATGGGCTCACTACAGCATGACAAAGATCACTGCTCCCGATGACAGGGAGCAGTAGATCTCTGTCACGTTGCTAGGCAGAATAGGGAAATGCCTTGTTTACATAGGCATCTCCCCGTTCTTCAGCTCTGTGTCACGATCGCAGGATAACGGCGGACACCGAGTCTCGCGGTCACGGAGCACGTGGCGGCGGCCAGGGCCGGATTTGCTCTCCCAGCCTCCCCGAGGCCAGGTTCCGCGCAATGCACACCCTCCCCTCCCCGCCAACCGAACCCCCCCAAATCAACGGATAATGGCAACCGGATGGCAGTGATGCCACGGTTAGTTCAAATATTATTTTTCTTTTTTTTTACTGTTTTTTATCACTTTTTTATTTTGTAGCTTGTTGTTTACTTTTTTTTTTTGTATAATTTTCTTATTATTTTTAATATTATTTTTCTTATTCTTTACTTTTTAAAGCGGAGCTCCACCCTGATATATATATATTTTTTTTAAATCTGAAAAAAAAAAAAAAAAAAATGAAATGAAAAAAAAAAAAAAATACTCACCCTAAATAGGCTGTTGCTATGCGGAAGTCCCGAATCTGCCCTCATGATCCACGGTGCTGTTTTCTTCCTCCTCCTCTTCTCGGTGTCTTCTTGTGAATGGGCCGCGCTGCATTCTGGGAACTGTGTGTATCCCAGAAAGCAGCCGGACCATTCACAAAGCGCCGCGTCGCTCGCACATGCGCAGTAGGAAACGGGCAGTGAAGCCGCACGGCTTCACTGCCTGTTTCCCTGACTGGATGGCGGTGCCGGGATCGAGGATCGGCATCGGCGGGGGCCGTCAGCGCGGGCGCCTAGGACAGGTTAGTGTCCTTATTCAAAGTCAGCAGCTACACTGTTAGTAGCTGCCGACTTTGGAAAAAAAAATAAAAAATTGCGGCTGGAGCTCCGCTTTAATTACTTTTTTATTTTAATAATTTAAATTATTATTTCTTATTTATTTATTTTTATATAAAAAAAATCTTGCCGCCCCTCTGCACCCTGCCGCCCCAAAACCCGGCCTTGGTGGCCTTGTGGGAAATCCGGGCCTGGCAGCGGCGTACACGGACCCACTATGCCACGATTTAAAGGCAACTTACAGGTACGTTGCTTTGCGCAGCCGTGACATTCTGCCGACGTATATCGCCGCGCAGCGAAATGATGAAATTCTAAGGCCTTTTCGAATAAAGTTCATTGACTAAATGATGGCAAGATTGAATGCTTTGAAGAACATTTTTTCAGAACTTCCATACAAATGTACTGGTGGATGCCAGATTGTGAAGATGAAGAAGTGAAGATGAAGAAGTGAAGATGAAGATGTGAAGATGAAGATGTGAAGATGAAGACGTGAAGATGAAGACGTGAAGATGAAGACGTGAAGATGAAGACGTGAAGATGAAGACGTGAAGATGAAGACGTGAAGATGAAGACGTGAAGATGAAGACGTGAAGATGAAGATGAAGACGTGAAGATGAAGATGAAGATGTGAAGATGAAGATGTGAAGATGAAGATGTGAAGATGAAGATGTGAAGATGAAGATGTGAAGATGAAGATGTGAAGATGAAGACGTGAAGATGTGAAGATGAAGATGTGAAGATGAAGATGTGAAGATGAAGACGTGAAGATGTGAAGATGAAGACGTGAAGATGTGAAGATGAAGATGTGAAGATGAAGATGTGAAGATGAAGATGTGAAGATGAAGACGTGAAGATGTGAAGATGAAGATGTGAAGATGAAGATGTGAAGATGAAGACGTGAAGATGAAGACGTGAAGATGAAGATGTGAAGATGAAGATGTGAAGATGAAGATGTGAAGATGAAGACGTGAAGATGAAGATGTGAAGATGAAGACGTGAAGATGAAGATGAAGACGTGAAGATGAAGATGAAGATGTGAAGATGTGAAGATGAAGATGTGAAGATGAAGATGTGAAGATGAAGATGTGAAGATGAAGATGTGAAGATGAAGATGTGAAGATGAAGACGTGAAGATGTGAAGATGAAGACGTGAAGATGAAGACGTGAAGATGAAGACGTGAAGATGAAGACGTGAAGATGAAGACGTGAAGATGAAGACGTGAAGATGAAGATGTGAAGATGAAGACGTGAAGATGAAGATGAAGACGTGAAGATGAAGATGAAGATGTGAAGATGAAGATGTGAAGATGAAGATGTGAAGATGAAGACGTGAAGATGAAGATGAAGACGTGAAGATGAAGATGAAGATGTGAAGATGAAGATGTGAAGATGAAGATGTGAAGATGAAGATGTGAAGATGAAGACGTGAAGATGTGAAGATGAAGACGTGAAGATGAAGACGTGAAGATGAAGACGTGAAGATGAAGACGTGAAGATGAAGACGTGAAGATGAAGATGTGAAGATGAAGACGTGAAGATGAAGATGAAGACGTGAAGATGAAGATGAAGATGTGAAGATGAAGATGTGAAGATGAAGATGTGAAGATGAAGACGTGAAGATGAAGATGAAGACGTGAAGATGAAGATGAAGATGTGAAGATGAAGATGTGAAGATGAAGATGTGAAGATGAAGATGTGAAGATGTGAAGATGAAGACGTGAAGATGAAGACGTGAAGATGAAGACGTGAAGATGAAGATGAAGACGTGAAGATGAAGACGTGAAGATGAAGATGAAGACGTGAAGATGAAGATTAAGACGTGAAGATGAAGATGTGAAGATGAAGACGTGAAGATGAAGACGTGAAGATGAAGACGTGAAGATGAAGGCGGGAGGCTGTTCCTTGAATTGATGGCCCTTTGCCAGCCGCGTTTGAGGAAACCCATATAAGGAGTACGAGCTTCCTATAAGTGATTGGGGTTTCCTATGCTGACTTCTCATTCCGGCACGTTTCATAGAATCGTGATATTTATAGCCAGCTTAGCACATCTCGCTGTGACTCATAAGCACTGAATACACAGTGAGATCTAAGCTTTAGTAAACAATAGCTCGGAGGATGTTAGAGATAAGATATATTTATATAAGGGAGCTGGGGATCATTTACCGGGTTTTAAGAAATAGTCAAATATAGACAGGAAAAACGGGCAACTTCTTAAAGTGAACATGTACTCTGAGCACCCCAGGTGGGTTTGCTTTACTGTATAAAGCATAAGGAACATGTACTTACCTTCTACTACTTTTTCTAACCCTTTTCAATGCCACTGGCTTACCTGGGTATAAGGGAACTCAAGACATGTCCATTGACTTCCTATTATCCGGTACTTGATGCCTGACCACCCACTCACAAAGGGGCAAAGGAAGTGTAGGCTTTGACTTTGGTCAACACTGGGCCAGCGGAGGTGGGCCAAGTAGAAGACAAAGTGTATGTACCCTTCGCAGTAAACAGCTAAAGGGGTTGTAAAGGAAAACATTTTTTCCCCCTAAATAGCTTCCTTTACCTTAGTGTATTCCTCCTTCACTTACCTCATCCTTCCATTTTGCTTTTAAATGTCCTTATTTCTTCTGGGAAATCCTCACTTCCTGTTCTTCTGTCTGTAACTCCACACAGTAATGCGAGGCTTTCTCCCTGGTGTGGAGAAAGCCTCTTGAGGGGGGAGTGGGCAAGCAGGAGTGTCAGGACACCCACTAACACACAGCTCCTTTCTCTATCTGCAAAAGTAGAGAGTGTCCTGACTTGCCTGCTCGCCCCCTCCCCCCTCAATAGGCTTTCTCCACACCAGGGAGAAAGTCTCAGGCGGCGTACACACGACAGAGGTTCTCGCTGGAAACCAGCGAGAACCTCGCTGGAAGCTGCATTCCAGCGAGAACCTCGGCCGTGTGTACGCTCCTGGCTTGCCCCGCCCGTCGGGAATCCCGTCGAGCGAATAGAGAGCACGCTCTCTTTTTGCTCGACGGCCCGCCTGGATGAATGGCTGGTTGCCATTCCCGACGGGCGGTTCGCCGATTTCAACGTCCGGCAGAGAACCTCGACGGGCAGAACGATGTGTTCTGCCCGTCGAGTTTCTCTGCCGTGTGTACGCGGCTTCACATTACGGTATTGAGTTACAGACAGAAGAACAGGAAGTGAGCATTTCTTAGAAGAAATAATGACATTTAAAGGGGTTGTAAAGGAAACAATTTTTTTCCTAAAAAACAATGTTTTCAACTATCATGAATGGGTTACATTCATGACGGCTGTGATCTCTTCCCGCACCCGTGATGTAAAAGAAAATGTGATTCATTAGACAGGCCACCTTCTTCCATTGTTTCATGGTCCAGTTGTGATGCTCACATGCCCATTGTGGGTACTGTTGGCTTTGGACAAGGGTCGGCCTGGGCACCCTGACCAGTCTGCGGCTACACAACCCCAAACACAAAAAAACTATGACGCCCATTTTTTCTGCTTTCAACACATCAACTTCAGGGACATGTTTACTTGCTGTCTAATATCTCTAAGGCCGCATACACGCGATCAGTCCATGCGATGAGAACGGTCCGAAGGTCCGATGAAGCTGACTGATGGACCATCAGTTAAAAAAACAATCGTGTTAGAACGCGGTGACGTTTACGTGTTTTAACACAACGACGTGCTAAAAAAAACTAAGTTCAATGCTTCCAATCATGCGTTGACTTGATTCTGAGCATGCGCGGCCTTTTAACTGATGCTTTTGCATACTAACGATTGGTGTTGACCCATCAGTCACGCGTCCATCGGTCAAATTTTAAAGCAAGTTCTCTTTTTTTTGACCGAAGTATAACTGACCAATGGGTCACACGATCGGTTTGGACCGATGAAACGGTCCTTCAGTCCGTTTTTATTGGTTTTGACCGATCATGTGTACGCAGCCTTATCGACATTCACATGCCATAGTAATGCGTTAATCAATGTTATTCCCTTAACCCGGGGTGCCCAACCAGTGGCCCGGGGGCCACATGTGGCCCACGGAGCCCTCTGATGTGGCCCTTGGTCTCCTACTCTGGGATGGCAGGTTGGAAATTCCAGATCACAGGTTTCCGACCCGCCATCCCAGAGCAGCAGTTTTGTGAATGAAGCCGCTGGTAGAGGAAACAAGCACTGAGCCATAGACTTATTACCTGCGGGTTTGTTGCGCTTTCAGAAAGTGTGCCACACCTGCAGGATATAATAGAAGTTTACGGCAAGGTGCAGCTAACCCGCAGAGCTTCAGTGTGAAAGCGGCCTTAGGCCCCTTTCACATGATCGGTCCGACCCAATCAGACTTAATATTCACCTCTATGGAGCAGCAGATGTAAACAAGCTTGTTTTTGTTTACACCTGCCTACCTTAAAAAAAAATAGAAAGGGATCTGCCCCCTTCCATCTGGGCGAATCGGATTGGATCAGAGGGCCCATAGTAGCGTGGGTTGTGTCTGTGGACACGGACCTGTCATCCTCCCGCTCCACTCATTGTGGCCCGTTACCAATTCGCTTAAGTGGCCCTCGCTCTTCAAAAGGTTGGGCACCACTGCCTTAACCTGTTAGTGGTTATAATGTTATGGCTGATATGTGTATTTTTATATATATTTGAACAAAAGGGAAGAGTTCCCCTTAAAGGTTTTCTGTGAATAGGAAGATCTGGTTGGGTTCAGTCATACTCCATGGAGTTTTGTTGACCTCGTTGGCATTTTTCTTCATAATTATGTAATGTGATTAATAATTGAAGTGATGGCACTGGTGCCAGCTGTATAAAATCATATTAGTCGTTTATCCCATGGATCCTGGAGGAGATCCAGAGGTCTGTCCTTGTGGAGGCCGTGGCACTGTCCTCCATCGCGCAGATCTTTACGTATTTGTCTGCTTGGGAACCGTGAAAATAGGTCATGGAACGCCAAGGTGATCTCCGCCATCCTTCCTGTATTATCGTGTAATACATGATTTACAGCCTTGGGTGACCTCAGTCCTGATCTATTCTATCTTCACTTGTGAGTTTCATCCTAGAACACTTCAATAATAGGAGTCATTTACTAAGCAGAAGAACGCTGACATCTGCAGTATGAGCTTGTATGCTTATTAACCACTTGCTTACTGGGCACATATACCCCCTTCCTGCCCAGGCGAAATTTCAGCTTTCAGCACTGCGTCGCTTTAAATTAAAATTGTGCGGTTGTGCGACGTGCCTTACAAACAAAATTGACGTCCTTTTTTTCCCCACAAATAGAGCTTTCTTTTGGGGGTATTTGATCGCCTCTGCGTTTTTTTTTTTTTTTGCGCTATAAACAAAAAAGAGCGACAATTTTGAAAAAAAAACACAGAGTATTTTTTACTTTTTGCTATAATAAAAATCCAATTTTTTAAAATATATATATTTTTTTTTCTCAGTTTAGGCCGATATGTATTCTACATATTTTTGGTAAAAAAAACAATCACAATAAGCGTATAGTAATTGGTTTGCGCAAAGCTTATAGTGGCTAGGAAATAAGGGATAGAATTCTGACAATTTTTTATTTTATTTTTTTACTAGTAATACGGCGATCTGCGAATTTTGTCAGGACTGCGATATTGCGACGGACACATCGGACACTTTTGACACATTTTTGGGACCATTCACATTTATACAGCGATCAGTGCTATAAATATGCACTAATTACTGTATAAATGTGACTGGCAGTGTAGGGGTTAACACTAGGGGGTGAGGAAGGGGTTAAATGTGAGTCCTGGGTGTGTTCTAACTGTGTGGGGGGAGGGGGGTGACTGGGGGAGGTGACCGATGCTGTCTCCCTATGTACAAGAGAAACAGCATCTGTCTCCTCTCACTGACAGGACGTGGAGCTCTGTGTTTACACACAGAGCTTCACGTCCCTGCTCTAAAACTGCCGATCAGCGGGTACCTGGCGGACATCGCGACCGGCAGGCACGCGCATCGGCATCTTGGGGACGCGCTGGGTGCCCCCCAGTGGCCGGAGAAAATGATGCCGTCAATTGACGGCAGCTTGGATATTCAGACCCCCTAAGCTGCCGTCAATTGACGATATGCGGGGCCGCAAGTGGTTAAAGGATCATTAGAATATAGCAGGCAGAATACAAATACCCCATGATGTAGTCAGCATTCACTCCCCGGACAGGACCAGAAAAAAATATACTTTAATGAATGAAACTCATTATATAACCCAATTTCATGATAACATATAAAAGATGATGTTATGCCGAGTAAATAGATACCGAACACGTCGTGCTTTAAAACTGTGCACACTTGTGAAATGGCAACAAACTATACCTAAAAATCTCCATAGGTGACGCTTTATTTTTTTTTACAGGTTACCAGTTTAGAATTACAGAGGTCTAGTGCCCCCCAAATAAGCCCAGGTCTTATATTAATTTTGGTAAAAAAAGACACAGTAGGGCTTATTTTTGGGGTAGGTCTTACCATGTAATGTCATGAATTCTCTCCCCCTCTTCCTCCCTCCCTGTCAGGAATCCCCGATGTGAACCGAGTTAAAATGCTTGTAAAATACTATCATCTACTTTATTACAGTAGTATATAATGTACAATGTGTGTGTTTCTGTAATATAATTGTGCCAAATACTTTCATTATAATGCCGCTCTGCGCTTCTGTGACCCTCCAGAGCTCTCTTGTCTGCAATTATATTACAGAAACACACACATTGTACATTATATACAGTACCACTGTATTAGAGTGGATTTTACAAGGGCTTATTTTCAAGGTAGGGCTTATATTGCAGCTCTCCGGGAAAATAACGCTAGGTCTTATTTTCAGGGTAGGTCTTATTTTCAGGGAAAATTATTGCTCTGGCTATACCAATCATGGCAAAATCACACATATGTGGTGCAAATACCGTACTTAAAATTCTCTACAAGAGACTCTTTAAAATGTTGTATAGGTTACTAGTAGAGCTACAAAGGAGTGTCCTTATCACCACCATACCCCATACCAGCGTCCTGATCACCAGCATACACCATACCAGCATCCTGATCACCGAAATACCCCATACCAGCATCCTGATCACCGCCATATGCCATAACAGCATCCTGATCACTGAAATATCCCATGTCAGCATTCTGATCACAGCCATAATCTATACCAGCATCCTGATCACCGCCATACCCCATACCAGCATCCTGATCACCACCATACGCCATACAAGAATCCTGATCACATTATGTCATACCAACACCATGATCACTTTTAACCAATATGCTGCTAAATGCGTTTTTACAATTCGGCACTGAGCCGCTTTAACAGACGATTGCACGGTCGTGCGACGTGGCTCCCAAACAAAATTTGCTTCCTTTTCTTCCCACAAATAGAGCTTTCTTTTGATGGTATTTGATTGTCTCTGCGATTATTATTTTTTTGCGCTATAAACAAAAATAGAGCGACATTTTTGAAAAAAAAATTATATTGTTTACTTTTTGTTATAAGAAAAATCGAATAAAATACATTTTAGTCAAACATTTAGGCCAAAATGTATTCAGCCACATGTCTTTAGTAAAAAAAAATCGCAATATAACAAAAAAAATTGCTACCTAGAGGCAACAGCGACACTAATACAGCGATCAGAAAACCGATCGCTTAGTGACACTGGTAATAGGGGGTGAAAGGGTTAACTAGGGCAGTGATCAAGGGGTTAAACCTTTATTAGGGGGGTACGGGGCTACCCTGGACCTAACACTAACTGCCTGTCACACTAACTGTCACACTGACACTAAATGCAGTGATCAGTAAATATATGATCACTGCAATCAGTGACACTGTGACAGAGGGCTGGGGGGGTGGGTGATCGGAAGGGGTTAATGTGCCTATGTGTGTGGTGTCAGTGTAGTGTTGGTGCGACTTACTTGTGATGTCTTCTCTCCTCTCGTCGGATTGAAAATACCGCCGAGAGGAGAGCTGACATCACTTCCTCTGCCAGTGTTTACATTACACAGGCAGAGGAAGTGCAGGGCGGAGGCTCGGAGGATTGTCTGGGAGCGATAACGAGGAGGCGGACAAAAACGAACAGCCGCCCCCTCATCCCGAATCGCTCCCACAGGTAAGACACCCGCCGCGTAGCGGGCGGGGGGTCCCGATAGGACCCCCGACCCGCAAGAAGGCAGGGACATACATGTACGCCCATCTGCCTGTACGTGCCATTCTGTGGACGTACATATACATGCGGCGGGCCCCGATCACCGCCATAAGCCAATCTGTGCCCTGATCACCGCCATACACCATACCAACGTCTTGATCATCACCATACTCCATACCAGCATTCTGATCACCGCCACACCCCTTATCATCATTCTGATCACTGTTAAACCCCAAATCACCATCTGATCATTGCCATACCAGTGTCCTGATCAGCGCCATATCAGTACCAGTGTCAACAGAGCCAGTGTCCCTAATTGTTTCCACTGTCCTGGTTCTCCAGGGACTCCAAAACAGCGATAGGACAGCTTGAAGAAGGAGCGCAACTGGCGCTACACTCACAGGACGCATGATCCAGATCGGATCAGAAAAATGTCGCATGATCCAGTGATGTAACCACGCCCCCCCCCCCCCCCCCCCGAGCACTGCGCTCCTATCCATCGGCCAATTTCCCAGCAGTAAGTGAAAGATTATCAGGGCGGGAGACGGCATTATGGCCTACGATCACTGAGGACAGCCTACTTAGAATGCATTCTCTATTATGTGCCTTTCTCAACTTTACAATATGAGTTGCCATTGTTTTAACTTTATTAAAGCAGTATCTTTACTCCTACACTTTAGGTAATCTGTAAAGGCTTTTGAAATGTCACCTGTGGAGATTTTTAGGTACCAAAGTGTGTTGCCATTCTACAAGTATCAATATACTTTGCTTAACATCATTTTTATATTTTGCCAAAAACTGGGTATTACATTGTTTTTTTCTCCATTAGAATTCATTAAAGACATAAAAATATGGCACACCCACCATTTTTTTCTCTAGGGTCTCTTCTTACAAAATAATCAAATGTTTGGGGGTACTAAGCAGTTTTCTAGCAAAAAAATATGTTTTATACATGTAGAAGAAGAATGTCAGAATTGGCAGAACTGACTGGAAGTGGTTAAGGTGCTTCTTGGATGTCGGGACCCTCTGTGTTGCCAGGCTGTGAAAAAAGTCTCACACCCGTGGTATCCCTTACTCAGGAGGAGTAGCAGAATGTATTTTGGGGTGTAATTCTAAGTATGCCCATGCTATGTGTGAAAAGTATCTTATTAAATTGACAACTTTGACAATTTTCTTTCAGCATTTTTAAAAATCTTGTGGCAAAAAACAAAACAAAAAACGAAGCCTGTAAAAGACTCCCCATGCCCCTTAAATACCTTGGGGTTTTTACTGTACAAAATTAGGTTATTTTGTGAGTGTTTCTTCTGTCTTGGTGCTCCAGGGCCTTAAAAAATGTGCAAGGTAGTCAGGAAAACAGATGCAGAATTTATGCCTCTAGAACGCCTGAAGGTGCTACTTGAATTTTGGGCCCCTCTGTGTGCCTAGGCTGTCAAACTCTCACACCTGTGGTATTGCCACACTCAGGAAAAGTAGCAGAATGTGTTTTGGGGTGTATTTCAAAGTCAATCCATGCTGTGTGTTAGAAATATCTGACAAATTTGTGTGTAAAACAAAAATGGTTTTCATTTTCTTTCCTACATTTTTAAAAACTTGTGGCAAAAAGATGACATTTTTAAAAGACTCAGTATGTCTTTCAGAATATACAGTGGAGTGTTTGCTTTCCAAAATGGGGTCAGTTTCCACTGTCTTGGTGCTTCATGGCCTTCTAATGTTATAGGTACGGTAGTCAGGAAATTACATGCATAATGTATGCCCCTGAAATGCCTGAAGGTGCTCTTTGGATTTTGGACTCTTCTATGCATCTAGGCTGGGAAAAAGTTTCACACCTGTGGTATCCACTTACTCAGGATACATAGCAGAATGTGTTTTGGTGTGTAGATGCAAGTATGCCTATATTGTATGTGAAAAATAGCTTGTTAACCACTGAAATGCCTGAAGGTGCTCTTTGGATTTTGCACTCTTCTATTCATTTTCACACGTGTGGTATCCACTTACTCAGGATACATAGCAGAATGTGTTTTGGTGTGTAGATGCAAGTATGCCTATATTGTATGTGAAAAATAGCTTGTTAACCACTGAAATGCCTGAAGGTGCTCTTTGGATTTTGCACTCTTCTATGCATTTTCACACGTGTGGTATACACATACTCTGGATACATAGCAGAATGTGTTTTGGGGTGTAATTTCAAGTATGCCTATACTGTATATAAAAAATAGCTTGTTAAAATGACAACTTCGTTAAAAAATAAAAATAAAAGTCTTAATTTTCCAAAAAACTGATGAAAAATGTAAACTTAAAAAATAGTTTACCATGCCTCTTACTAAAATTAAATGGTTAAATTCATGTTTTAGTTGAAGAGAAACGAGTGGTGAAAATCCAGAAGCTCAGGCATTATCTCTATATACTGCACATCTAACATTTCTGCAGAAAGTTGTATCGAAAAGCAAAGTTCTTAGGAATCCTCTAAGCTTAGAAACTGCAACTAATTATCCAATGTTGTACATTTAGTTTTACATTGTAACACGAACATTGACTCAGGAAAGACATGATATTTATCTAATCAGAGAACTGCTGAATACTCTCGCAATTTTTTTTGGCACGGGCTGCATCTGGGAAAGAATTGGTCAAATCCTTGTAGGATTCAGGAGCCAGTTAGTCTAGTTTAAAAACCAGAAGACAAAAGCCAGCAAGAATTTAACACTGGACTCCAGACAGATGTGAATGATAAATATCTGAATTCAACCTAATATCAACCTCTTGTTGTCCCTGTACAACAGAGATCAGACTGAGAGGGAGAAACAGAACAAGGAGCCAATGTGCTGCTTCTCCTATCACTGTCCAGTCACAGACTGGGGGAGGAGCAAGACCCGTCAGTGTATGTCTATTGCTTTTATGTATTTTCTTTATACATAGAGATATATGAAACCTGGGTAGTGAATGTTGCTTATTTATCAAACACATATATTCAGAAGCAAAAATCTGAATTTTTTGCTAGAAAATAACTTGGAACCCCCAAACTATTTATTTCTATATTTAGAAGAATACATTCTATATTCTTTATTCTACAGAATAAAATAGTTGTTACAATTTTTTTTTAATGTCACACTGTATTTGCGCAGCATTTTTTTAACCACTTAAAGCAGGGTTCCAACCACAATTAGAATTTTTTAAATGTATGTCCTTTCATCCTGCATTTTTATAATATAAATCCGGTCACTTACTATTTTACAATCCGCCACCGCTCCGCATAGTTATTCAAAAAAGATAGTTTATAAAATGTCCACACCGTTGTCATTTTGCTTGTGGGCATTGTGAAGCCTACAAGCACTTACTTCCTGGAAGTCTTGGATGGGGAGTGATAATTGGGTAGCGCACTGCATCCTGGGAAATGATGACACACATTTCCCAGGAGCATTAGAGGCAGATGATGTCAGAATCCTAGGTGATTCCAACAGCAGATTTTGTGGCACCGCATAGAAACAGGAATTTCCAGATGAGTAAAAAAAAACATATTTTTTTCCTTAATGTAGAAAGGCTCCCGCGCTACCGAGGGGGGTGGGCTGGGGAGTGGACTGAGGGTACTGCAGCAGACGCCTAACAATCTGTCCTAGGCAGAAAGAAATACAAATGAAAAGAAGGGGGGGGTGTCTGCGCTGTAGGGTGGGGTCCGTGGGGTAGGAGGTGACACAATATCTAGGTGAATGGATGGGATAAAGGGAAGGTGAAATTAGAACAACATGATAACCAACATAGTGAAAAAAACAGTGTAAATCACAAAAATACACAATAGGGGTGACTCCAAAAAATAAAACACAGTGGTGGCAGATACACTACCCGAGCAGTGTAAAGCAAATGAGAAAGTCAATGCAATGAAGAATAGACACACGGTGCTGAACTTATAAGACCAGAAAGCATTCCAAGGAGGATGTCTCTGGATGCACAAACATAAAGTCTCTAAAAGAAAAACCCAAAAGTCCAAGAAAAATCCAGGAATAGGATGGTGATGCCAGGAAAGGATGTTAGCAATAGACACCTCAGGTGGTCCCTAGCTCCTCACCTCAAGGCTATTGCACGGATAGCCTAGAACAACACCTCCAGGGGAGGGGGGTAAAATCCCTCGGTGGGCGGGCAGCAGAGGCACTCCTCAGCAGTGGAACATAGAGCAGATTGGAAGCGAGTGAGAGTACAATACAGGGAACATCTATCTAGACAGCATGTATCACACATTCATCCACTCACCAGGAGGTGATGGATGGTGGGCCTATCTCCCACGAACTGCGAGTTCGTTCTTGATCCAGAAGTTGGTATCAGGTATGCTCTCTTCTGTGGATGACCCAGGTGGTCACTCAGGACAGTGGGACCCTCAGATGGCGTGCATAATGGAAGAAAGACAGACCATAGCGCAATCCCGCAAGATACAGACACATTTATTAAAAAAAACACTTTTGCACTCACATTTAAAAATGATCCAATGGGCGCAAAACGTATAGAAGATGGGCATCTGCGTTTGAGAAGTTGCCCATCTTCTATACGTTTTTGCATATCTCTGTCTTTGTTATTATAAGGGACTCTCATCTGTCTTAGACCCGCCCATTCTGCTCCACATCCTATCACCAATACGCCTGCTCTGGGGCCACTCCTACCTACTAATAGGAAGTGACCCAGGCAAGATTGCGATCTGTTACCCAATCATGAGTGCGGGCCACGGGAAAATGGCCGCCATGCGCCCAGTACAGCAGACATCCGGGCAGTTATCCAATCATGAGTGCGGGCCACGGGAAAATGGCCGCCATGCACCCAGTACAGCAGACATCCGGGCGGTGTATTTAAGACATGCAAGTCTTACTAACGTTATCCCCTAAGGAAGTCACGAGGTGTGACGAGACGCGTAGGGATCGAGGAGCCACAGAGTCCACACGCCTGACGCAGAGTGATCCACCTGACGTCCGTGCTGTTTATGCTCCATTGGATCGTTTTTAAATGTGAGTGCAAAAGTGTTTTTTTTAATAAATGTGTCTGTATCTTGCGGGATTGCGCTATGGTCTGTCTCTCTTCCATTATGCACGCCATCTGAGGGTCCCACTGTCCTGAGTGACCACCTGGGCCATCCACAGAAGAGAGCATACCTGATACCAACTTCTGGATCAAGAACGAACTCGCAGTTCGTGGGAGATAGGCCCACCATCCATCACCTCCTGGTGAGTGGATGAATGTGTGATACATGCTGTCTAGATAGATATTCCCTGTATTGTACTCTCACTCGCTTCCAATCTGCTCTATGTTCCACTGCTGAGGAGTGCCTCTGCTGCCCGCCCACCGAGGGATTTTACCCCCCTCCCCTGGAGGTGTTGTTCTAGGCTATCCGTGCAATAGCCTTGAGGTGAGGAGCTAGGGACCACCTGAGGTGTCTATCGCTAACATCCTTTCCTGGCATCACCATCCTATTCCTGGATTTTTCTTGGACTTTTGGGTTTTTCTTTTAGAGACTTTATGTTTGTGCATCCAGAGACATCCTCCTTGGAATGCTTTCTGGTCTTATAAGTTCAGCACCGTGTGTCTATTCTTCATTGCATTGACTTTCTCATTTGCTTTACACTGCTCGGGTAATGTATCTGCCACCACTGTGTTTTATTTTTTGGAGTCACCCCTATTGTGTATTTTTGTGATTTACACTGTTTTTTTCACTATGTTGGTTATCATGTTCTAAGTTCACCTTCCCTTTATCCCATCCATTCACCTAGATATTGTGCCACCTCCTACCCCACGGACCCCACCCTACAGCGCAGACACCCCCCCCTTCTTTTCATTTTTTTTTTCCTTATTTAGGTCTAATGAGCACAATAATGAAAAAAAAACATTTTGGGATGGAAACTCCACTTTAAGACCCGGACCATTATGCAGGTAAAGGACCTGGCCCCTTTTTGCGTGGGACGTGGCCCCCAAACAAAATTGGCGTCCTTTTTTTCCCACAAAGAGATCTTTCTTTTGGTGATATTTGATAACCTCTGCGGTTTTTATTTTTTGCTCTATAAACAAAAATAGAGCGACAATTTAAAAAATAATTCAATATTTTTAACTTTTTGCTATAATAAATATTCCCCAAAAATATATAAAAAAATAAAAAAAATGTCCTCAGTTTAGGCCGATACGTATTCTTCTTATTTTTGGTTAAAAAAAAATCACAATAAGCGTTTATTGATTGGTTTGCGCAAAAGTTATAGTGTTTACAAAATAGGGGATAGTTTTATGGCATTTTTATTAATATATATATATATTTTTTTACTAGTAATGGCGGCGATCAGTGATTTTTTTTGTGACTGCAACATTATGGCGGACACATCGGACACTTTTGACACAATTTTGGGACCATTGTCCTTTTCACAGCGAAAAGTGCTAAAAAAATGCACTGATTACTGTGAAAATGACACTGGCAGTGAAGGGGTTAACCAGGAGGGGGCGCTGTAGGGGTTAAGTGTGCCCTAAAGGGAGTGTTCTTGCTGTGGGGGGGGGGGGGAGTAGCTGTGCGTGTCACGTCACTGATCACCGTTCCCTAACACAGGGAACAAACGATCAGTGACAGCCTTACTAGGAAGAACAGGAAAGGTTTGTTTACACTTACTTCTCCCCGTTCTTCAGCTCTGTGACCAGATCGCAGGACACCGGCGGCGATCAGGGGCACAGGCACAGGGAACAGGACCAGGTCGCGAGCATGCCACCAGTGGCGCTCTTGCGACCCACGGCTGGGCTCTTAAAGGCTACGTACAGGTACGTGCCTGTGACCAGCCGCTCCCTTTTGCTGATGTATATGCATTATTTCTGGAAATAGAAACCACACAAAATTTAACCCAATTTTTTAGGTAAAATCTAAAAGATGATGTTACGCCATGTAAATAGATATCCAACGTATCATTCTTTAAAATTAAGCACACTTGTGAAATTGGCAACAAACTACGATAATTAAAAAATCTTCATAGGGCAACGCTAACATTTTTTTCTATAGGTTACCAGTTTAGAGTTATAAAGGAGATCTAGCGCTAGAATTATTGCTCTCTGTATAACATTTGCAGCGATACCTCACATTTGTGGTGCGAACACCATTTACATATGCATATGCTCGCTTCTGTGCTCAACATTTTTTTTGCCATTTTTACACTGTCCCTTTAATTTTTTTTGATGATCACTTTTTTTTCAAGTACAAGAAATTTAAACATCTCTTGTTCTAGAAATAAGGCATGGCAGGTCCTATTTATGGAGACATTTGAGGTCAATAAGACCCTAAATCTCTCCTCTACCCTGGAAAGCAGACACCTGCCCTAACTGAAAGTGAGGTAATGACATTGCTTCTGGTCTCCTAGACCATTGAGATGACCAGGCACCTTCTGGTCCTCATCTAGCTCTATACCACCGCCAGATTGGATACTGGGCTCCCCAGTTGCATGAGAGAGCCCGGAGAGGCACCTGTAAAAGCAATCCAGGGTCTAATCAGCTGCTAGGATTGCTATTAGATGAAAGAGCATCGCTGGGTAAGAAAAAATGAATAACAAATGAAGCAAATGACATACATGTACATGATTTGGTGGCAAGTTAATAAAATTAATTATAGCGCAAAAAAAAAAACAATTGTGTAATATGTACAAGGTCGTTGTAATAAAAATGCATCAGCAGATGAGTTTTAAAGCCTGAACGTGGCAGAGCTCCATCCCCCCACCTCTGGCTCACACGCTCCTGTTCTTCACTGTCATTTGTAAACACAGCTTTGCTCTCAGTGGCTCCCGGAACTAACAGATCCCTGCATACACGCATGGCGGGGACAGATCTCCAGAATCTGAGGGAGAGAGAATCTCCCTGCAAGGTGCGGAAAAGCTGCCTACACAGGGAGATACTAGAGCAGCAGGGCCAGGCTGGAGAGAGACGCAAGGAAGCTTGCGGGGGGGGGGTTGGCTTTAACACACTGTGCATAGTGCACCCCTAAACCCTGCACTCTGTATACAGCACACCCCTAGAACTGCACTCTGTATACAGCACACCCCTGGAACTTCACTCTGTACGTAGTGTAATACTAAACTTTGCACTTTGTACGTAGCACACTCCTAAACACTGTACTCCGTACGTACAGTACATACTGCTGATGCGGCCTGCAATGAAAATTAAGTTTGACACTCCTGCAATAGAGAATTATTGAAAGAAAGAAAACACTGTGTTTGGTTGGAATTAAACTTTATTAGATTCATATTCACTAAAGGTCAAATAATCTGAACATATACAGTAAGAAGACACATCCAGAGAGACGAGTTTGATTTTGTTGAGGAACTTTTTTTTACTAAGCACTGAAGGGTTGAATAAGGCTCCATTCATATTTCTAGTGTAAAGTTGGAGCCGGACTTTGACCCGACTTTACACTATCTGGACCAAAGAAGTCACCCCAAAGTAGTGCAGGTACCTTCTCAAAATCTCTGCAACTTTAAAGGGGTGGTAAAGCTTTGTGTTTTTCACCTTAATGCATACTATGCATTAAGGTGAAAAAACACCTTACAGTCACTGGCCCCCCAAGCCCCCATTTTACTTACCTGAGACCCGAATCTCCTTGGGCGCGATCCCGCGTTGCTTTCCCCGAGCTCTAGTTGGCTTTTCATTGGACGATTGATAGCAGCGCAGCCATTGGCTCCCACTGCTGTCAATCAAATCAATGATGCGGCGCAACGGGGGGGTGGGGCCAAGTCATACACTTGGTGGCTATGGCGAGAAGGAGGGGTTTAGCTCTTGCAGGGAGAGCCGCCGTGGGACCCCAGAAGAGGACCTTCGGGGCCACTCTGTGCAAAACGAACTGCACATTGGAGGCAAGTATGACATGTTAGTTTAAATAAACAAAAAACAAAGCTTTACTATCACTTTAAGTCACACTGATCTGAACAGGTGCCGTTGCGAACAAAGGCCAGTGAAGTTGCATGTGTGAATGGGCCCTAAAATGGAATAAAGACAGAAAGAAGGTAATTTAAAATGTTATTGGCATATTGAGAAGGGGGAAGGGATGAACCAAGAAAGGCAAAATATAAGCAGATTAATCTAAAGAAAATGAAAAAAAAAAACTTCTGGCTTTAGATATACTTTGAGGAGCCAGGGGACACACTTCTATCAACACCAGGCTCCAGAACACATTTGCTGCCAGCATTTTTAGGCACATTAGCTACCTGATTCTTGGAACCTGTCCATTTATGTTTTACCGTCTACACGACTCAAACTTTTTTTTTTTATTTCTCTTCTGGTATCGCAGCTCCGATGACTGGAACTTATCCCGCTGCTCCTGCCAATATTTCACATTGGAGTTCTCGGCTTCTCTTTTATTCCTAAACAAGGTTTGTCGTCCCCGTAAAACACGCTGTAGAGATGGCTCTGAATATAGTCAGTTACGTCACACTTCCTCCACGTGCCAGCGATGACTGGATGGAGCGTTACCTCACCCAGCATGGTGACTGTGACAGTAGGATTTGTTTATTGAAGGGCATGTGGTATGAATATTCAATCCGATTCCTCATCCCTGACTCTTGTGAAATGTGCGCAATGTGCTAGAACAGCAAAGGTTTGTTTATTCAAGATCTACAACCATAAAAAGGTTGGATTACATTTCCTTATACTCAGAGGTGTAGTAAGAAATGGCAAAAGCCTCCTCTGACTGCCGGGGCCCACTTCTATTGGTCCCAGAGTCTTTCCCACCCAAGGCTGGGGGGCCCTTTACGCTATTGTGACCACATTTCCAAACTACTATTCAGGGACACCCCCCTTACCAAAAATGTGCTTGTGCTGTAACGAATCACATCACAGTGATTGGACACAAGAGGCAGGATTTATGATTTCTCCAATCACAAGCAGGGGGTGGGGATTGTGCTCCTCCAGGCATTCCCGGCCAGGGCAAGTACTGTCAGTGAGTAAAGCAGTGATATGGCAGCCTTTTTTGGGGACATCAGATTGACCGGGGGGGGTGTGTCTGTGTCAGTTTTATTTCCAGGACACTGTATTGTCCTGGACTAAAGGTGCCCGGGACAGACCTGCAAAATAAGGGACTGTCCCAGGCAATCCGGGACACGTGGTCACCCTACTAAAAAAACTTTTTCCTTTAGTGACCCTTTAACCACTTAACCCCCGGACCATATTGCTGCCCAATGACCAGAGCACTTTTTGTGATTCGGCACTGCGTCGTTTTAACTGACAATTGCGCGGTCGTGCGATGTGGCTCCCAAACAAAATTGGCGTCCTTTTTTTCTCACAAATAGAGCTTTCTTTTGGTGGTATTTGATCATCTCTGCGGTTTTTATTTTTTGCGCTATAAACAAAAATAGAGCGACTATTTTGAAAAAAATTCAATATTTTTTACTTTTTGCTATAATAAATATCCCCAAAAAATATATAAAAAAACATTTTTTTTCCTCAGTTTAGGCCGATACGTATTCTTCTACATATTTTTCGTTAAAAAAAATCACAATTAGCGTTTATTGATTGCTTTGCGCAAAATTTATAGCGTTTACAAAAAAGGGGGTAGTTTTATGGCATTTTTATTAATAGTTTTTTTTTACTAGTAATGGCGGCGATCAGCGTTAAGCGTTTACTAAAAAAATGCCATTGGCAGTGAAGGGGTTAACACTAGGGGGCAGGGAAGGGGTTAAGTGTGTTCCTGGGTGTGTTCTAACTGTATGGGGGGGGTGACTCACTAGGGGAAATCACTGATCTTCTGTTCATACATTGTATGAACAGAAGATCAGCGTTTCCCCGCTGACAGGACCAAAGAGCTTTGTGTTTACACACAAAGCTCCAGGTCCCCGCTCTGTAACGAACACGTGCCCGGCGGAGATCACGCGCGCGGGACTCGGGGGACGGGGGGGGCGCGCGGGCCGCCGCAAAAATGTGGACGTATAGTTATGGGCTCTCGCCCTGGAGAGCCACCGTCCCGCCGTATAATGATGGTGGGCGGTCGGCATGTGGTTAATGCAACAAGTTGCAGGCACAAAAAAAGGCTCCTGTACTACTGTTGTGACCTTGGTGTGATTTGAGTGCCATAAACTGTAATGTTAAATCACAAAAGTCGCAAAGAAATCACAAACAAGTCCAAGTAGCACGTCATTGGGGGTCGCAGCAGCGCAAACCCTTTCACATGTTCTGCAGAAGCCCCCTTCTTGCTGTCTTGGGGGGGCCCCCCATGGTGGTGGAGCGCCAGAGACCAGTCCCAAATGCGACCTTTGTAACCCTGTTAGTTCTGCCACTGTCTAGGGTCATAAAAGTGTAAGTTCGCCTTTTCAGAAGAAATTATATCTCCCTGGCCTTCACTGTACTTACCTCCGGTGATCCTGAACTGTCAGTGCCCACACAGCTGTCTAGAGATTTGGAATCCTGCCCTTTCCCCTTCATTCACTGGTGCTTCCAGGATGGTTTAGAGTGATTCTGATTGATCAGCACTGGCACAGACCAGACGCGCTGCAGAAAGGGGAAGAAATGTGAGGATTTCATATTCCTGGTCCATTGCACTGGCTGTGTGGGCACTGAGAGCTCAGCATTCACGGAGGCAAGTACAGTGAGGACTGGGGGTGGAGGGTATACAGTGTGCTTAGTACTGTTTACCTTTTCATTTTGTCTGAAAAAGTGAGATAACTCTTATAATACTAAAAGCCAACAATCTTCTGTGTTGTCCATCCCTTTGCCTATTTTATATCTTATAATGAATTTTGCTAAAAGATCAAAAGGTGGCACAAGTAATTTTTAAGGGGGCTGTAGGGAATATGAATCTGGACACAATGATCTCCGGCAATCCCATGTAATGTGTCTCCGAGCTATGACTTCCTCCTGAGATGCATTCGGAGCCTCCACCCATCTCATGTGGCACGTCTGCAGTCTCCAACTGTCTCATGTAGCATGCTTGCAGTCTCCAACAATCGCTTGTAGCATGTCTGCTTCAACCATCTTTTGTACCAGGTCTCCCATCTCTCAAAGACTTCTGCCGTCTCCAGACATTGCTTGTAGCACGTCTGCAATCTCCAGCCATCTCGTGCACCACGTCTGCAGTCTCCAGCCATCTCGTGCACCACGTCTGCAGTCTCCAGCCATCTCGTGCACCACGTCTCCAGCCATCTCGTGCACCACATCTGCAGTCTCCAGCCATCTCGTGCACCACGTCTGCAGTCTCCAGCCATCTCGTGCACCACGTCTGCAGTCTCCAGCCATCTCGTGCACCACATCTGCAGTCTCCAGCCATCTCGTGCACCACGTCTGCAGTCTCCAGCCATCTCGTGCACCACGTCTGCAGTCTCCAACCATCTCTTGTAGCACGCCAGCAGTCTCCAACCATCTCTTGTAGCACGCCAGCAGTCTCCAACCATCTCTTGTAGCACGCCAGCAGTCTCCAACCATCTCTTGTAGCACGCCAGCAGTCTCCAACCATCTCTTGTAGCACGCCAGCAGTCTCCAACCATCTTATAGCACAGACGGCAAACAAATCAGGATTGTTTGCAACTCACCTTTTGGAGGTGATGGCATATATTGCGCAGTTCTGTGAAGCTACTCTATTTTAATCACTTTTCCTCAATCACTATGTATAGTATACCCCTTAGGGGTGCTTTTACATTCCGGTAACAATCCTGCAATCAAAAAATAATAAGCACAACAGTTTTAAAGTTCATTGATCGATTATCCATTCAGTGCAGTTCTATGGAACGGTTGTGTTGCATTTAGAGCCATACAAGAACAATTCGCATGGATTATGATGAATACTCCAGTTATCCAGCCATCTCTTACCATATCTGCAGTCTCCAACCATCTCATATAGCATGCCTGTACTTTGACAATCTCCTGTTGATGGTCTCCAAGAACTTTCTGTAGCATTTAATCTACCGATTAAGTGTCCCCCCTTTTCAAGAGTTCAGGGGTGCCCAGGATGCCCGCCTTTATCAAGTTTACCACCACTGCAGTTGGGCATGGTTAAAAACCCATCAGTTCTTTTTGCTGTGTCCCTTTGGAGAGAATTACATTTTTTTCAACATCAGATATAAAAGTGGAAAGTTCTTTCCAAAGGAAGGGAAATTCGTACATAGTTGTCACTGGAAACAAGGGTCCCCATTGGAACAGTTTCCCCACTTTCCTGTTCCAACTCAAAATGGATTCTCTTCACTTTACATCTCCGTGACAATGGTCACCAGGACAAACAGAAAAAGTAAAGATCCATAGCAGAAATACAAACCGCAATAAAACCTGATTCTCCCTCGCTTTATAAAAAAAAAAGTGATTTTTAGATGTGCCCTCATCTGGATACAGAATGTGTAGTTATGATATAACATTATTTGCCAACAAATTCGTCAGATCTCATTGCTGAAAATAACGATCCTTTTCACATATCCCAGCAATTATAGGTTAGTATATTTAACCAGCTCTGTAGCTATTCATCATACTCCATGCAAATTGTTCTTATATGGCTCTAAATACAACAATTGTTCCATAGAACTGCACTGAATGGATAATCGATCAATGAACTTTACAACTGTTGCGTTGAACATTGATTGCAGGATTGTTAGCGCAATGTAAAAGCACCCCTAAGGGGTATACAAAGTTAAAAGACTAGGCTTTGCAGAACTGTGCAACATACATTTTAGACAATGCCGATTCATTTGCAGTCTTTTTTTCCTTCTTATAAGGCAAAGTGTGAAGGGAAAACCTTTCCTGGATTAGTATTGGACTCCGACTTACAGCGGTATTACTGGGCCTTCCAACTCACCCTAATAGGGGATCTGAAAAGTTCTTGGCCATTTTAAAGAATTGGTCAAGACCAAAAAAAAGAAGATTAGGGGAATCGCCCTGGGCAGTGCACTTAGTATTTCGAAGCAGCACCTAAATCTAGCTGCCTTTTCCCACCCCTACCTATTCCGTTTCATTCAAACTCAGACATCGAGTGGAAAAAAGAGATTTTTAAATACAGCTTACCTGTAAAATCTTTTTCTTGGAGTACATCATGGGACACAGAGCAGCATATTCATTACTATATGGGTTATATGGAGTACCTTCAGGTGTGGACACTGGCAATCTCAAACAAACAGGAAGTCCCTCCCTATATAACCCCCTCCCATAGAGGAAGTACCTCAGTTTTGTAGCAAGCAGTATGCCTCCCAAAAATGTTCCCCAAAAGATGGGTGGGAGCTCTGTGTCCCGTGATGTACTCCAAGAAAAAGATTTTACAGGTAAGCTGTATTTAAAAATCTCTTTTTCTTTCTCGTACATCACGGGACACAGAGCAGCATATTCATTACTATATGGGATGTCCGAAAGCAATGCTTTAATGAGGGGAGGGAGACATCTTCCAAAGAAGGATTTAATTTAGAGGTATACTCAAATACTAGTAAATCCAACTTAAACAAGAAATGTAAATCTCAAATCAAATCAAGGGAGCCCCCTCAGATCCTGAGGAGCTTGAATCGCGGCCTGTAGTACTGACTGCCCAAAGGCTGTATCCGCATTCCTTCTTACGTCAAATTGATAAAATTTTGTAAACATGTGGACTGACGACCACGTTGCTGCCTTGCATATTCGAGCTATAGAGATCTGATGATGTGCTGCCCAGGAGGTGCCCATGGCCCTGGTAGAATGGGCCTTTGCCGACAAAGGAGGAGGCAACCTCTTCAAACCGCAGGCCTGAACGATTAATTGTTTAATTCATCTTGCGATGGTGGATCAAGCAGCTGCCTGACCCATCTTGGGCCCTTCCGGTAAAACGAACACCACATCTGTTTTCCGAACCTTCTCTGTAGCTTTAAGATAGGCCTTTATGGCCCTGACAATATCCAACATATGCAGCAACCCCTCCTTTCTAGAGGTGGGTTTTGGAAGAAGGATGGAAGTACCACATCCTGGTTCAGGTGGAAACTGGATATAACCTTTGGTAGAAAGGACGAATGAGGACGGAACCCCGCCCTATCCTTATGTAAAATGAGATATGGTTCCTTACAAGATAAGGCTGCCAATTCCGATACTCTCCTGGCCGAAACTATGGTGATCAGAAATACCGACTTTCCAGTCAGTAAAACCAAAGGTACCTCAGCCAACGGCTCAAGGGGTTGTTTCTGTAGAGTTGACAGAACAAGATTTAAGTCCATGGACAAAGTGGTGATTTGACTGGAGGATTAACACGTAAGACTCCCTGTACGAAGATCTTAACCAGCGAGTGGCCAGCGGCCTCTGAAACCACACTGATAAGGCTGAAATCTGTCCCTAGATCGTGCTTAATGCCAGGCCTTTATCCACTCCTAGCTGGAGAAACGTAATACTCTATCAATGGTATACTTGCGGGAATTCCATCTCTTAGCCTCACACCAACCTACGTAGGCCCTCCAAACCCTGTAACAAAATTACCCTGGAGGCCGGCTTTCTAGCCTTAATGAGGGTAGGGATTACCTGCCTAGACAGACCTCTACCCCTGAGAATCAGGGATTCAGCCGCCAGGCCGTCAAATTTAGACGCCGTAATGCAGGGTGGAGGATCGGGCCTTGTGAGAGTAGGTCTGGCCCTAGAGGAAGAGTCCAAGGGCCTCCCGCTGCCCCTTTCAGGACTAGTGAGTACCATGCCCTCCGGTACTAAGCTGGGGCTACCAGGATAACCGGCCTGTGCTATGATCCTGCGCCACAGGCGGGGTAGTAACTGCAGTGGGGGAAATGCATATAGAAGTTATGATTGATGCCAAGGGCAAGCCAACCCATCGGTTCCGCAGGCCATAGGGTCCCTCGTTCGAGACATGAACCTGTCTAGCTTCTTGTTGAATCCTGATGCCATGACCTCCACGTCTGGCACTCCCCACTTCTGGCAGATTGTCTGAAAAAACTTGTGGATGCATAGACCACTCCCCCGGCGACAGGGTTTGGCGACTTAGGAAGTACGCCTGTAGGTTGTCCACCTCGGGAATGAATGTCGCCGATATGCAGGGTACATAAACCTCTGCCCACCGAAAAACCAAGCTCCTCTCACTCTGAGTGGCTTGACTCTTGGTTCCCCCTTGGTGGTTCACCTATATGCCACCGCTGTGGCATTGTCTGAATGACTTCTCACCGAGGACCCCTGTAATCTGGATGTCTATGCCAGGAGGGCTAGCCGAGCCGCTCAGAACTCCCAGACCTTGATGGGCAGCTGCCTCTCCGCCTCTGCCCAAGTTCCTTGCCGAGTGAACTTGTTCCAGACCGCTCTCCAGCCTTCCAGACCACTGGGCAGCACCAAGCTGCTAGAATTGCTGCCTGTAGGACACGAGTGTGGAAGCGTGTGGTACCGCCTCGAACATGGCCATCGCATACATAGGCGAATAGTTGGTTCTTTTTTGCTTAGACCAACTGAATCAATCTTTTGATAGCCTCGACCTTTACCAGAGGCAGGAACATCCATCTTCTGTTCTGTGTCTAATCTCGTGCCGAGATATTCCAACTGCTTTGTAGGTTGAAATGCTGATCTTTCCCCGGTTTAGGACTCAGCCGAACCTCTCGAGGTACTGAACCATGAGGGCTACTACGCATTCCACCAAGGAAGCGAGTGATCTTATGATTAAGATGTTGTCCAGGTATGCTAGGACCGAGATCCCTTGGATCCCTTAGACTGACTAGAATAGGAGCTAGGACCTTCGTGAATACCCGGGGGCCGTAGCCAGCCCGAAGGGGGGCGCCATGAATTGGAAGTGACGCTGTATCCCTGCGAAGCGTAAAAACAAAAATATTTGATGTGGCTGAAAAGACCTGGTACATGAAGGTAACCATCCTTTATGTCTATAGAAGCCAGATCCTTCTGGAGTGTGGCGGCTGCTGACCAAACGGATTCTATCCGGAAAGAGCGAACCCTTAGGTAAGCATTTAAACCTTTTAGGTCCAAAATTGGTCTGACATTGCCGATGAGCCTTGGTATGACAAACAGATTGGAATAGACACCTAGCTCCTGTTCTTGGGCTGGTACCTCTACCATTATGCCCTGGTAAAGCAGGTGATCCAATGCCGCCCGCATTGAGGCCTTCCTTGTGGAGGAAATTTTAGAAATTCTAATCTGTAGCCTGCGGCCACAGATGATCGGACCCCCTCTGTCGGGGACCGATCCCCAGAGGCCTGTCCTTGCGATCCATTGTTAAAAGTTTGATCGCGCAGGAGGTCCGTACTGCCTGGAATTTGAGGGCCCTGGAACCGGGGGGAGCTGCCTTTTAAACGCAGGACCCCGGAACTTCTTTTGACTGGTAAAAGGGTACTTTTGCCACTTGAAACAGTCTGAATGTATTTATCCAGATCTTTCCATGGAAGGGCAAACCTGCCAGCAGTCTTTTACATGGGGCTCGGCCGCCCAGTTCTTCAACCATAAGAGCCTTCTCATATGCACTAAAAATAGTAACAACGAGACGCCTGCTGGATGGAGTCTTTTTTAACCTCTACCGCAAAGCACAGAGCTCTGGGAATATCCAATAACTCCTCTGCCTATTGGGCAGGGATGTCTTAAGCATCTGTTTTGTCTGTTTTTTTAACGCCTGACAAAACTCCAATTGCAGCCACTGCTGGCTGTAGCCAGGGATGCTGGAAAAAGTGTCTCTAACGTTTATCGACCGGGACCATAAACATTTGTATGTTTCCCCTTAGGCCAGTTAATGATTTATTCACCCATGAGATGGCTGCGTCCACAGTTGGGAGCGCCCCCTTTCTTATAAAAATGTCTTTTCCATAGGGCAAATAACAGAAAACCTTCCAGGTGGTCTCCCATCCAGGCATTAACCAGGCCCGACCCTGCTTAGCCTCCGAGATCAGACGAGATCGGGCGCTTTCCGGGAGATGTGGCCTCAAGGACCTCACGGGTAGTTGAAAGCAGTGCCCGAACCGGGACCTGAACCCTGGACCTTCAGACCCAAAGTCCGATGCTCTACCGACTGAGCCATCCGGGCCCCTTTTAAAGAGCACTTGGTCAGGGGAAAGAGTGCCTGCAAGCACAAATATTTCCTGGCAGACGTGCATAAAGACTACCCTCTCGTCAGCTTTAGGCGGCAGAAAAAATTCTGTCCGGTCGTCCCAATCCTGGAAACCAATTCCTCTAACAGAGGATGGACCGGAAAAGCTGCGTTGCTTAAAGGCGCTTTTAAAAGAACCCAAAGAGGATACCGCAGGAACCTGAGGCTCTGGAAATGGCAAATTAAATGCCGAGCGGACCATGTCCGTCAAAGACTAGACCCACAGACTCTCCGTCTGGGAGGCTGAAAATGATTCTTGAATGAATGAATGAATGAAAAACGTATATAGCGCAGCACATGCGAAGTAAATCGCCTCTGGGCGCTTGTTGTTCCTGTCTCCTTTGAAATCAAAAGAGATGAGTCTTAATCTTACTCCTGAAGACCAAGTAGTTCTCCTCCAGCCGAATACTCGCTGGTAAGGCGTTCCATAGTTTGGGACCTTGGACAGCGAATCTCCTATCACCTTTGGACTTGTATCTGGCTTTCGGTATCTGAAGCCGATTTTGATTGGTGGATCGTAGAATACGATTGGACTTGTGAAGTTTTAATTTTTCGCATAGATAATGGGGAGCATTCCCATGGATACATCTATGCGTTAGACAGAGAGCTTTAAAGGTGATTCTGTCTTTAACTGGTAGCCAGTGAAGAGATCTCAGTGAAGGTGAGATGGATTCCCAGGGTTTTTTCCCAGTCACAAGTCTGGCGGCCGTATTTTGAACGACTTGAAGACGAGCGATTTGGTACTTGGGGAGTCCGAGGTAAAGGGCATTTGCATAATCCAGTCTGGAGTTTACAACTGCTCCCACCACGACCGCTATGTCTTTCTTGGGAATAAATGGCGTGAGTCTGCGTAGTAGGCGCAGCAGATGGTGAGACCCGCTGACTACTGACCCTATTTGTGCGTTCATTGTCATGTCGGAGTCAAAGATGACCCCAAGACTTTTGACTTTGGCGCTAGGGGTGATGATTTTGCCCAGAATGGGCGGGGGGATCCAGGTTGTTGTCGCTTGATTCCTACGCTTGGCGTGGAACAGAAGAAGTTCTGTTTTCGCTCCATTGAGTTTGAGATAACTCTTTGTCATCCAGTCCTCTATCAAAGAGAGGCATGTCTCTAGATTGAGGTGGTGATCCTTTTTATTGCAAATGCGGAAGTACTGTTGCGTGTCGTCTGCATAAGAGTGATATAGCAGTTTTTGGCTGCTGATGATTTCGAAAAGAGGACGCACATAGATGTTGAATAACATTGGCGACAGGGGAGATCCTTGAGGGACCCCGCACGATAATGTGCGTTGTTCAGAAGAGAAGGGTCCTAGCTTCACTATTTGCGATCTGTTTTCCAAAAAAGAGGAGAACCAGGATAGATCGCTTTTCGCGACTTTGGCTATTTTAGCCAGTCGAGACAATAACAGCTTGTGATCAACTGTATCAAAGGCTGCGCTTAGGTCCAGCAGAACCAGAAGCGAAGATTCTCCTTCGTCTGCGGCCTCGAGAACGTCATCCCATATCTTGAGCAATGCTGTTTCCGTCCCGTGTCCGGGACGGAATCCTGATTGAAATGGGTCGAGTAAGTTATGGGTATCTAGATGCTGTTGCAGCTGCTGTACCACTGCTTTCTCCATTACCTTGGAGAGAACAGTAAGGCCTGTTATGGGGCGCCAGTTGAGTGGATCCTTAGGATCCAAAGTGGCTTTCTTCAAGATAGGTTGAATGAAGCCCTCCTTCAGCTGGGAGGGCATTAGGCCCTCCCTGAAGGATTGGTTGATAAGCTGCGTGACAGGAGGTGCCAGGATGTCGGCGCATTCCTTCAGCAGTTTGGTGGGGATAATATCATTTGGCGCAGTGCTGTTGCGCAGAGTGCCGATGATATTTTTAGTGGTCTGAATGGAGATGGGTTCCAGCGTGAACTCACCTACCTGTGGTGAATAGCTGTCGGTGCTGTGTAAATGACTACGGGGGGGGGCTGGGCGAGAAATTGTTTTGCCGAATGCTTCGCCGGATTGCCTCGATTTTATTAATGAAGCAATCCGATAACTCATCGCAAAATTCTTGTGTATCCAAGTTGGGGGCCTCAAGACATCTTGGATTTATGGTCAGAGTGACCAGCTTGAAGAGTTCGCGGGGACGATTTAGGGCACCATTGATAGCCTCAGAAAAATAGTTTTTCTTGGCTTCGAAGATTTGCTTGTAGTATTTCCTGGTTATTGCCTTGTAGATCGAGAGGTTCTCGTCTGAAGAGCTTCTTTTCCAGGCAGCTTCTGCCCTTCTGCGCTCTTGCTTCAGTAACGCCAGCTGGTTGTTGAACCAGCCGGAGTTATTTTTCCTGATCTGGGTCTTTCGTTTCGGCGCTATCAAGTCAGCTGACTGCAATAGTGCCGTGTTTATGGCCTCCAGTGTTTCTTCCGCTGTTTGGAGCGGCTGAATTGTGTTTATTTTTCCCCCTAACGTGACTTTGAAGAGTTCCGAGTGGAGCTTCTTCTGACATCTGGTCCAGTGGGTTGTCGCTGGATTTGATGTTTTAGTTAAGGGGGGGGAATCGGAAATAATGAATTTAATTGCATGGTGATCTGTCCATGGCAATGGTTCATTTTCCAAGATTTTTATTTCCAGATCGTCTGAAAATAAGATCGAGCGTATGACCTGAAGCATGTGTGGGCCCACATACTAGTGGCTGAAGCCCTAATCCTTCCAGATGGTTGATGCAGGTGTCGGCAATGGGGTCTTGCGGGGAGTTGGCCCAGAGGTTGAAGTCCCCGAGCAGCAAAAGGTGTTTGCTGTTCAGGGTATAAGTGGAGACAAAGTCCGTCAAAGATGGGAGCAGCTGCGATTTGGGGCCAGGTGGCCTATAGCAGAGTAGAATCCGGACGGTCTCCTGGCCGTTTACTTGCAGTTGTAGAGTAAGGGTTTCCATGAATGGAAGAGGGTTTTGGAGGCTTGGTTTTGTGATCGCAAGATGAGTCTTGTGGATCACCGCCAGTCCTCCTCCTCTTTGCCCTATTCTGTTTTCTGTGATAATACGGTAGTTTTCTGGCACCAATTCTCCTAGAATGGTGTTACAGTCGGCTGTGAGCCAGCTCTCTGTAATAAAGAGGCAGTCTAAGTCATGTTGTAGTAAGAAATCATGGATTTCTAATCGGTGTTTTACTGCCGATCTCGTGTTGATCAAAGCACATGATATGTGCTTGGGCCGGGGTAAATGGTGATTTCTGGCAGTCGATCGTCGACCTATCCTCAAAAGCCGCAGATTTCTTAGGGCTTTTTTGGTGGCGGCCGGCAGAATTGCGGCAAATCGACCGAGATCCCAAATGTTCTCTGCCGAGTATTGCCGATTAATCATGACCGATGTGGAACCAGGGGCGGGGGGGGGGGGTGGATTCACAAGGATAACTGAATCCTCTGATCCTGGTTTGGTCCAGAGGAAGGCGAAAAAAAACCCTGACCACGCTGTGCCAATCTGCTGTGGTAGGGAAAAAAAATTCCTTCCTGACCCCTAAAGAGGCGATCGGGTTAAGCCCTGGATCAAGTTGTAATGACTTTGAGAGGGATGGGGCAGGGTGGAGCAAGATGGCCGCCGACCTGGCAGCAGCATCCAGGCTGGGAGGTACCAGGTAGAGTGGCGCCTGGGGGGCGAAACAAAGATGATCGGAGAGCAAGGGGGCTCTACTGGGGTAGGGGGGGGGGCTATGTGGCTCAGTTACTGAGGTAAAGCCGACTGTTGAGGGGTGGAGAGCGGCGCGCCGCTAGGCCGCGGATGAAGCCGCGGCCTTTCCTGAGTAGCGGCTGCCGCGAACCTCCACCGATCGGCGCGGATGAAAGAAAACACCGCTCCCGAGGGCAGCGGTGGTTTGTAGGGCTAGCTGCCGGCAATTCTTCAGTGGTAGATCCTCCAGGTTCTGTCCCTTTTGGCGATGGGGATCTAGTCCGCTTCTTGCCAGAAAAAGAGCCAGCGATCATAGCTGTTAACCTTTTTTCTCTAGCCCCCCTAGGGTGACAGCTAGCATCTCCTCTGTGATAACACAGGGTTGGGCCGACCTGGGCCAGCCTCCGCACCAGACCCTTTTAATGGCTTATCCAGGGTGACCCCTATAGGAATAACCTGTGGGGAAAGTATTGGCATATCATCAGAACCAGAGGAGGAACCCCTTTGTTTTTGCCTTTTCTCTTTTTTTTTTGTGTGTTTTGATCCTGAACCCTTGGAAGCCATAATACAAAACCGAAGGACTCCGCTTACAACAACAGACTGTTATAGCCAGGAGTACAAAAAAATAAGGTTTAGGGGACAATAGGATCACTAATGCCCAAAAACGGTGGGGCTCAGTATGTTTTCTTTTATAATATTATTCACCACATACAGCCCCACCCCCAACATGTTTGCCAGCATTCAACCTGTTGCCAAGGGGATTTTGGCTTAACAAAAAGTATTGGAGCTGACTCCAGCATGTAGTACCCCTTCTCGCCACCGGGAGTCACTGTGCTGCCAGCTCTACGTCTTCTCTCTCCAGCTCAGCTCTGAACTGAGCTAAGAACGCGCCTGCTGTGTATAACAGCAATTGAAGGCACGCCCACTCTACACTGCAGTCACGCTCCCCGACCCCCCCCCCCCCCCTCCCGAACGGCGCGAAAATTTTCTATATGCATGCGCGCGCGCCTGTCGGGGGAGGAGAGCCCAGGAGGAGACGCACTCTGGAGCCCAGGAATGCAGGTTGGAGGACGCATCAGGCGGCAGATTTGAATCCCGGCAAGGTAAGGCTAAAACAGGCCCCTAAGGAGTCCCTTTAGCCTAGAGACCGATCTGTTGTTTTTTTTTTTTTTTTTTTTTAAAAGGTCTTCAACCAGCGAGCAGCAGGTAGCCAGCAAACATACATAGATAGGTAGGGGGATCAAGTGATGGGGGGAAACATTTCAGGGCATCCTGTCCATCAGACATAGTGACCATGGTGCCAATGCAGAGCATACTCAGGCTACCCCCCTTAAGATCTCCCCTGGAGAGCCTGCTGTCGAACCAAGTCCCGCAGGCTCCCCTCTTACCTGCTCCATGCCGCAGGACGTTTTGCAAAACGGTCCAATCTTCTCCCATCTCCGTGGGTAGCGTAGTAGACCTTCAGGTCCTGGGGTCCTATGAAGGTACCCACTGTCCTGGACCTATATAGCACCCTGGCAAACAGGAACTTATGGTCCTTACGAACTCCAAGTCCTGGGCCCAGGGTCCAGCCCTCCAAAGAGGAGCATTATAGGCAAAACCCCACGGTTTGGGGCCCGGGTACTGTCCACTTTGGCACTGAGGCTCCTTGGACAGATCCGGTTAGCCCGCCCTTAATCCCAAGGATGTGGAGCAAAGCTATTCCTTGACCAACACCTAAGACACTGGCGAAAAAACTGAGGTACTTCCTCTATGGGAGGGGGTTATATAGGGAGGGACTTCCTGTTTGTTTGAGATTGCCAGTGTCCACACCTGAAGGTACTCCATATAACCCATATAGTAATGAATATGCTGCTCTGTGTCCCGTGATGTACGAGAAAGAAATCAGGGTTACTCCTGACAGGTGTGATAGACCTATCTTTCCTAGCCTAGCCAAATATGCTGTCCAAATGCAGGGCCATCTTAATAGCATCATGGGCCCCTGGGAAAAGTAATGCACTGGGGCTCCTACCAGCCTGCCCCAATTTACACACCTACTTTCAAGAAATAAAGTATAAATAGTTGATAGAATTAAAGCGGATCTCCACCCTAAAGTGAAGATCTGCTGATCGGAACCATCCCCCCCTCCGGTGTCACAATTGACACCTTTCAGGGGGGAGGGGGGGTGCAGATTCCTGTCTAAAGACAGGTATCTGCAACCACTTCCGGCCCGCAATCTCGGGCAAAAGTTGGGTTTTTTGGCGACATCCCGTCGCCCCCCCGTTGTGTGCTGGGAACTCTTGGCTCCCAGCACACAGCGGGAGCCAATCGGCAGGCGCAGCGCGACTCGCGCATGCGCCGTAGGGAACCAGGCAGTGAAGCCGCAGCGCTTCACTTCCTGGTTCCCTCACCGTGGATGGAGGGGGAGCAGCAGGGTGACGAGCGATCGCTCATCCTCTACTGCGGACGCCGCTGGACTCCAGGACAGGTAAGTGTCCTAATAAAAGTCAGCAGCTGCAGTATTTGTTGCTGCTGGCTTTTAATATTTTTTTTGCTGAACCATCCGCTTTAAACATACAGTACAGACAAAAAGGGTGGACACACCTTCTCACATCAAAGAGAGTTTATTTTCATGACTATGAAAATTGTAAGCCACACTGAAGGCATCAAAACTATGAATTAACACATGTGGAATTATATACATAACAAAAAAGTGTGAAACTGAAAATATGTCATATTCTAGGTTCTTCAAAGTAGCCACCTTTTGCTTTGATTACTGCTTTGCACACTCTTGGCAAAGGTGTTGCGCTATATAAGTTTCTCTCACTCACAAGGGCTCCCTATCTGGGAAGGAGAATGGCTACAAGCTGAAGGCTTGTTGGAATAATGCCCTTCTCCATAAAATGTTGCAATCAGTTGGATTGCTGCAGCCAATATGTAGGTTCATGCCCCATATTGCGGAGGTCCTGTTCAGCGATCCAAGGGTACCGGAAGAAAGTTCATGCCACCAGAAGGGTATTCATCTCTTTGGCATTTACACCGGTGCAATTCTCCCTTAATTTTTCTAATATTTCCAAAAATCTATTATAAATGTAGTTATGGACATAAATGCTGCTAAACTTTGCATCCAACGCCAACGGTCAAATCTCTCCCTCAATGCAAGAATGGACTAGATGAGTTGATACAGTTCAAATTTAGCCAGGTTTGGTCATGCTGGAAGCACTTTCAGGAGACTCACTCCTATAGTGCTCTTTTGCAAGGTCATTCCTGAGAAAACCAACAGTAAAGACCTACTAGTAACGATGTTTCTAGAACAAAATTCCAGGACGGAACATTCGAGATTAGGATCCTCCCTACAGGAAACATCGACAGCTGTTCAAGTCACCACCATTCCTTGACCCTTCATAATAAAGCAACTCCTGAAAAATGGCCATAAAGGGGGAATAATTCCACAAAGGTACTCCTTGTTCAACACTTAACTCTAGGTAGGAAGTAGATTCCTAGAAACACTTACCAGCAAGTCCAACAGTTGGTTTTCTCCTGACCAGGACAGCACACCTGAGCGGATATTGAACTGCCTGTAGGCATACACATGATCCAAAAATCATATGAATACCACTTTTGAAGCGATTGTATGACAGTCTGATCATTAGTACACAGATTAATAGCAGACAGTTCAATCGGACAAGGACGAAAATAAGATTGTACGGTTTTAGTTTAAGTACAGTTGTCATCCAAAAACACATTACTTTTTATTTTTTTTATTTTTATCAAGGTATATTTTTCTTAACTCCAGTAACCAAAACATTTCTACTTGTGACTAGCAAGTGAAAAAAGTCAGTCAGTCGTCCGATTTTCAGATTGTGTGTACGGGGCATTAGGATGAGATCACTGCCTGCAAAACCATCAAGCTAAATGCCAGATTCTGCGGTTTTACCCTCAAGCCCGATGAAGGCATGTTAGCTGGATCATGTGTCCGATCTGCTCCACCACCTCAAACGCAGATCTAGCTGGAGTAGGCCCTTAAAATGGAATCAGAAAACTTGAATTTTGTAGGTTAGAAAAGGTTAACTAATCTCAAGCGTCCACTGTAGCAATCGTGGCCCATCATGCCTGTAACAGCTTCTTAGGACCACTAAAAAGGACCGATCAGACTTGTTCTGTGAAACAAGGACACTACTTTGGACAGCAGAGGATCTGGCTTAAACACTATTCTGTTCAGAACGAATTAGAAAAGGCTACCTAACCAACAAACCCCCCAACCTTTTCTTGAGCTTCCTCAGGAAAGGCACACTAGTACTGACTTGCTCTTGCCTGCAGCCACCAACTAGGCCTTTCCCTTCTCCCTCTAGCTGAGGTAGTTAGGCAGACACCTGCTCTGATACACCACTTGCCAACACTGTAGCAATCTGGTGTCTCCTTGAGCCCTCTCAGCGTGGAGTATGGTCTGAGCACTGACAGGCTGCCCCCCACCCCTTCAACAATGTTGGCAGCACTCATACCTTTTTGAGTGGGCTCAACTTCTTTGGTCGACGATGGCGAGGCCTATTCTGAGTGGAACCTGTCCTTTTATACTGCTGTATGGTCTTGGCCACCGTGCTGCAGCTCAGTTTCAGGGTCTTGGCACTCTTATTGCCTAGGTCATCTTTAAGAGAAACCACCCTTTTCAGACTCAGTTCTTTGCCATGAGGTACCATGTTGAACTTCCAAAGATCAGTAAGAGCAATAACACCAAATTTAACACCCGAGACCTTGTAACACTAACAAGTCACAACACCGGGAGGGAAAATTGCCTATTGGGACCAATTTGGACATATTTTAGGGGTGTACTCAGTTGTTGCCAGTGGTTTAGACATGAATGGCTGAGTCAAGTTATTTTGAAATTTTACAAAAATGTGAGGGGTGTACTCACATGAAGACAGTCTATACTCTTAAAAAAAGGTCAGGTTTTCTGTGGTGTAAAGACAAAAAAATCCTCAGAACGTCACCTTTAATGTGACCTATAAACTGTACAACTCAATTAAAAACTGAAATCTTAGGTGGAGGGATAATAAATAAAAATCTTGGCTGAAGCCCATTTTATTACGGTACGCAGTCCTTGAGGTACGAGTCCATCAGCATGGCAACAACTTGACAATATCTGCCCACTCTTTGCAAAAACAGTTTAAATCTGTCAGATTGCAAGGGCATCATCTCCTGTGCACAGCCCTCTTCAGATTATTCCACAGATTTTCAATTGAAGTCAGGTCTGGGCCATTCCAAAACGTTAAATGTACTGGTTAAGCCATTCCTTTGGCTTTATGCTTTGGGTCATTGTCATGCTGAAAGATAGAAGTTCCTCTTCAGCTCTCTAGCAAAAGCCTGAAGGTTTTGTGCCAATATTGACTGGTATTTGGAACCGTTCATAAAATCCCTCTACCTTGACTAAGGCCCATGTTCCAGTTGAAGACAAACAGCCCCAAAGCATGAGGTTGCCATCACCATGCTTCACGGCGGGTATGGTGTATTTGTGATGTGCAGTGTTTTTGCGCCAAACATTTAGGAATTATGGCCAGAACACATTTTCTCCACATGCTTTTATAAGACTACAGATGTGTTGCAATATTTAGCTGGGGCATTTAAGAAAAGGCTTCTGTCTTGTTAGCTCCCTGACCAGTTTTGTCTGTTGGGACATCCAGTTCTTGTCACTGTTGTGCCATATTTTCTCCACTTGATGACTACCCTCACTGTGTTCCATGCTATATCTAATGCGTTGGAAATTTTCTACCTTTTGATTGATACTTTTTAACAATGAGACCCCTATGATGTTTTGGAAGCATGGCTTTTGCTGTAGGAAAAAAATAAAATTCAAAAAGTAAATACTAAAATGTATTCCCCCCCCCCCCCATCAGAAACCTAAGAGCCGGTTCACACTGGGGCGACTTGGCCGCCTGATGAGTCGCATCCCATTTTATTCACTAGAATCGTTCTAATAAAAGCGACCCAAGTCACGCCGACTTAGAAAAAGGTTCTTGTACGACTTCAGGGGCGGCTCTGGGTGATTTGCATTGACAGCAGTCATTTTGCTAATCGCCTCTGAAGTAGTCTTTAGGACAACTTGCCGAATCGCCCCCAAGTCGTGCTGCCGCAGTATGAACCGGCTTACAGGGGTGTTTAGCCTTTACATCCACCATAGCCATTGTTAAATAACCGACTTGAAAAATTAACACAGGAGACAGAATAAACATAATGAAGCCTTTATTATTCAAAAGAAAAACAAAAACATAAATAAATATTGCAGAAACATTTACAAATCAAACGTACAAGGTGACAGACATTGAAAAGTTATGTTGCCCAGCTGTCAGACACGTATAATTTAATTGCTTTGTTACAATATTTAAATATAAAGTAAGCACTTGCTAGCTAGTTGTTGTAATACTGCCCAAAGCACATAGCTGCGTTATGGAGAGAGTACTGTTGTGGTTAATATCGGATCTTATGGCAGAGGACAGGGATGGGCTACAGCTTTACTTCTTCGACACCCCCGTCCTGTCCTCCGGGTTGGAAAGACAACTGGAATGCCTGAGACCGCCTAATGCTCTTCTACAGATATGACACAGTGCTTGTCTACACATGAAACACAGGATTAACTGTCATAACACAGACTCGCGCTTCAAATAACGAAGCCATTAATGGAAAGAATGCTTGCATCCAACAAGCAAGAGTCAGCAAGATATGTACTAGCTGAATTTTCCTGTTTATATGACCAGACCTCCCAGCTACTGCTCAATTTTTTAAAAATATTCATGCCACCATATTTTTAACTACATTCTGCATTTAAAAAAAAAAAAAAAAAAGGGGGAGGAGGGGGCCAAACTTTGGTTTTGTAGTAAACACAAGTAAAGGGGGGATACCATTTTGCATTATGAAGGTTCTGGTGTACATTATGAAACACAGTGGAACCTCAGATTGCATTAGGAGCACTGCATTTAAAAATACTCCCAAGTGTCGTCTCGCAAAACAAGTGGGATTCAGGCCAGATCAGTGTGCAGTACCGCGTTTGGCTCGAGGTGGGGCGCGCCGGAGCCGATCGCAGCCAGTCGGCACCATTCGGAAATGCACAAGGACAGCTCAGTCGACCTCGGCAAACCACAGGAACAGAGTCCAAGGTGTCCTTGGGCCTTTCTGGCTGTTTGGAGGCTCTCTGGCACCCCCTCCCTCTGGCTGCATGTGGTATTGCGTGCCATTGAAGTCAATGCGGAACAAATTATTTTAGTTTCCATTTACCTCAATGGGGAAACTCGCTTTGATATGCAAGTACTTTGATTACGAGCATCTGTTCCAGGAGACCGCTTGTAATTCAGAGGTTCCACTATATTAAAAAAAAAAAAAAAGTATGCAAGGCTTAAAGGCCTGGCCCACACCGACGCAGGTTGCAGTTTGGATATCCCAGGTGCATTTTTTAAAGGTTTGAGCCATTGAAGTCTATGGAACCAAAAAACAAAAGTCCTTGGCGTTTTTCTTAAAATGCAGATGCCAACATGACCCATAGGAAACCATGTAAAATGGGCTGTAGCTCATCTGCAAAACTGAAAATGCACAAAAAAAAAAATTGAAATTAAAGGCTTTAGTGTAATTTTATATCATGTACAACTGGTATTCATAAATCTGCTTAAAAACCTTGATCCTTCAGAACAATGACGGCTGACATTGTTGCCGTGGTTTTTAAAGAGGCAATCTCAAGCAAATCTTTACTGCTTGTCAAGTCACTGTGCTGGGGTAAGTGTTAGAGGATATTTCTAGTTCCAGGTCAGTGGCATTCTATGCGATGAGGTTCAGTTCAAACTTTTACACAAAAACACTAAAGTCCATTTAACATGGTTTTATACATGGGACATTCACATTAATGCTTTTTCAGCCAATGCATTTTTTGGAAAGGGTCAGGGACTTAAAAGAGTTTTAATTCAATAGACTTTAAGCATGTAGTGCATTTTTTCCATGATTTCTGTTCCACCCACATTTGGCACCAGCCGAGTGGATATTTGTCTGGCAGGTATCATGTCCCCACTTCGGGGAGTCGGGTCTGCAGCGAATCAAGACAGTGCCTGGGCTCCCTCCACTGCGCCACTAGGAGTGCAGCGGTGCCCTGTCGGTGCCTTGTGCATGCACAGTAGGGACCTGGCGTGAAGCCGTAATGCTGCACTGCTGGCTTTCCTTACTGGCAATGGCAGCACCCGAAATTTATGCAGGGTGGGTGGACCTCTTCAAGCCAACGAGAAAAAAAAAAAAAAAGCACTACAGAAAATGGATCAAAAGCAAACTGCATAGGTGTGAACCAAGCCTAAAGCAAGGCAACACTGGATCATTCACATTTGGTGGATCAGCAAGGATGGCTCCTAAAATTTCCACCCCCAACAGGTAACTTGAACAATATAGAATTATGCAACAAGTAGGATCTTACCCAAAGATATGCAAAATAAACGTGTGGAATGATATTTGTAGCATACAGTTCTGTCAACTGATTCCAAGGAGAAAAAAAAAAAAGGGGAAACAAAACCACCACAAACACACTTTTCCCAGCCTAATGGTGCAACTGCCAAATCTTTTAATACAAAGGTGAATATTTGACTACATATTTGTGGACTGACCTTTAAAACCTTCAGGGAAAAAAAAAAAAACCTCCTCCACCCTTTTTAAGCAGAATGGTCACATGGCCGACAACAAACAATTGTGTTAGAGGACGTATAAGCAAGAGACATTTGAATTAACCGTTTTAAAAATGCACTCAATGAAACCAGGGAGTTCAAATGCAATTAAAACCAGACTCCAGCCCACATTTGTTTCCCTGATTTTGGGGACAAGTGTGGGAATAGTTAAAACCCCTGTTATAACTCTTGCCCACGTCAAAGTTTGTTAGACTTTAAATGCCTACTCCTTTTCCAGAGACCCAGGAGGGACATGACCAACTGACACGATGTGTAGCACCTTCTTAGTTTTAAGTGTCATAAAATGGACTGCCTGCCGATTACATTTCAATAGCTGGTTTATTCCCAGTTTAAAGAACAGCTAAACATATCTTAAAAATAAAAAACTCACATTAAAAAGCTAGGTCATTAAAAAAAAAAAAAAAAAAAAAGTACCATGTACTATCTAGCCTATGTAGCTGTGCAAGAACGTTATACAAATGGGAAAACCAAGAAAAGTTCCTTCTTTTTTAGAAGATCCCAACAGACCACCATGGTCACGTTTAGAAGAGTCAAAGGATCACATTCCAGAGTGCAAACCGCATCACTAGAGTCAGCATTGCGCTCTTATTTTGGCCAAGAATGCAAAGAGAAATAAGTGAAATTCAAGATCGATCATTTTCAAGAGATGATATTTTTCCCCCATCCAGCTACACATTCCAATCAGTTCTGGGGGGGTTGGTTTGACGTGGCTTCCCTCCAAACAGCATCTGTAGAAATAACCCAACGTTCCGCACCAACATGCTGCATCCTTGAGTACCAATGGTAAAGAAAATCCTTTTCAACTTGGCTTTACCCAACAAATTCCTCTGAGCGCTCCTTCATTGATCCTTCACTAAATCTTCATAGAAACCTCACCGCAGCCACCAAGATGCCTCACATTATGCTGCAGCTTTTAGCTTTGTCCTTTCTTAAGTCTGTGGCCACTGCAGTCAGCTCTGGTCTGCTGGGCATGTGGGAAATTCTCTTTGTGGTTCTCTGGGTTTTATTCCGTTTGAGATTTTTGTTAGACTTGTTAACACATGCCAGCGTGGCTACATGGAAAATGTCCCTCACACTGTTTTCCGACTGTAAGGCTGAGCATTCGATGTAAGTGGCTGCTCCGATTTGCTTGGCCATATTGGCACCCTAAGAAAAAAAAAAAAAAAACTTAATTAGAAGCACTGATAAAGTGGCATGCATTAATGAGTTTAGTAAAATTTAAACATTTGCTCAAAAATTCCATTGACAGCCTAAACAAGGAAACCAGTCATAAGAACATTACTACCAATGTTTGTGAAGGTTCCCATTTATCCAGTTATGGGATAAGTCGGGTCTCAACAAAATCTGGGCGCCAGGTCACAATTGCGACAAGAAATTGTGACCTGGCACCCGCCGGTAATGGAGGTCGCGGCCTCCATTACTGGCCGTCGCGGGCCCGCCCATTGCATGGCAGGGAAGGTGGGGGCACACGGAAGCACAGTGTGCCCCCCACACCGCAGGCCCACGATGGCCGGTAATTGAGGCTGCGGCCTTGTGAAGTGCCAAGCTTTCTTCTGTAAATTGCGCCATCTGGTGGTGGCCGTTTGCATTACAAGTAAAACAGCAGTTGTAATGTGTCATTTTTCACTGCCATCTCCTTCCCTCCAATTGGAACCCCCAAACTATATATAATTTTTTATTCTAACACCCTAGAGAAAAAAATGGCGATCGTTGTAATACTTTGTCACGCCGTATTTGCGCAGCGGCCTTACAAGCACACTTTTGGGGGGAAAAAAACGTTTTAATAAAAAAAAAGACAGTGAAGTTATCCCAATTTTTTTATATTGTGAAAGATGTTACGCCGAGTAAAGCGATAGCCAACATGTCACGCTTCAAAATTACGTCTGCTCGTGGAATGCCGACATTTACCCTTTAAAATCTCTATAGGCGACATTTAAAAAAAAATTCTACAGGTTGCACATTTAAGTTAGAGAGTTCTAGAGCTAGAATTATTGCTCACTCCAACTTTTGCGGCATGTGTGGTTTGAATACCGTTTACATATGCTGGCGCTACTCACGTATGTGTTTGCTTCTGTGCGCGAGCTCGACAGGGTGCGTTTTCTGGCTTAACTTTTTTCGCTGGCTCCCTAGATTCCCCAAACCCTGGCATAAGTTAGTTAACTGGATTGGTTCTGCAAATAAAGGTTTTGCAGCTTATCCAAGCCGGTTTATTAAAGTGGTTCTAAAGCCTAAACGCTACCGCAAGACTGGCCATACGCCTATAGATTATCTGCAGATTTTTTATGGTCAGATTGAAAAGCGGAACAGATGCCTCCATCTACGCTGAACTGTGTGGATGGAAGAATCTCCCACTGGCTTAAGTTTGGATATCTTGCTAGACAGCCCCTCTGGCTCAATACCTGAACATTCTGATTGGGTGCATGCATTGTTTAGGTTGAGAGCCAGCAGGGCCAACTAGCAAGATACTGAAGCTTGGCCCAGTGGAGGGGGGGGGGATTCTTCCATCCACACAGTTTAGCGTACATGGAGAAATCTGTTACTTTTCCATCTAACCATAGGAGAAAAAAAAAAAAAAAAAAAAAAAAAAAAATCGGCATGGCCAGCTTAATGCACTCCTTGCATCAAGCTATTAGCATTGGCCCCTCACCCTGCTTTTTACAACACAAGACCTCATCTGATCAGGAGCTGTGCACATATGCAGCTCCCCCCCCCCCCTCACTTCCTTGTGTCACGACTTTGCTCGGGCACTGGATCCCGCCAATAGCAAAGCCAGTAAAGGTGGTGAGCCAAGTCCATGTCTGGACAGAGCAGCATGGCAACAAGCATGTACAAGTTCCCCCATGGGAAACAGCTTCCCATGGTGCACTGGACAAAGGAGGAACCAAGAGCACCGGCAGGGGACCCAAGGAGGTTTGGTTCCATTGCACAGAGCAGGCAAGCCTAGACATGTTGGTTTGCATTTTTTGTAGCCAGTGCTTCAGAACTTAAACATTGCCAAAGTCCAGTTGAATGTTGACCATCTACTACTAAAAGATGAAGGTTGCCACTGGCAATTTTCTTTTTTGAAAATGCTATGTGCCAGCTGGTCCTGATGACACCATGCAACAGAGTTTGACTTAAGTATTTTCTCCCAGGTTCAGAATAAAAAAAAATTAAACATACTCCCCTAGACTGTTGCAGAACTGATCTCAGCTGCAGCTGTTCCCTGCCACATCCAAGGCCAAGAAATTGAGCAAGCAAACACTGCTGATCGCTCAGATCTTGGTCCTCAAGCCTGCAGAGAGCTGGTGACTCACCAACCCTGCCCCTCAGCGGCTTGCCGAGAGGCTGAGCCAGCAGTCAGTCCAGGCTTCTGGGTGGATCCTGGCCATATGGTAGGGATCTTTATAGAGCCTGGAATGGCTGATATGAGCTGAAAACCGGCCACAGGACTGCAGAACTAACTGCACTCTGACCCACAGGAGAAGTATGGCCAAAAGAAAGTTAGCCATAATTTTTTTTAAAGGCTTAAAAGTACTGAAGCCAGGAGGTCAGTTTATCAGCCATGCAACCAGCATTTTCATCGGAAAGGTAGCAATGAGAGCTTTTTTACAAATGCAACTGAACTTTAAATTCTTGTTACTTTACACATTTCAGAAAGTGATTTTAAGCCATTTTTATCAACCATAAAACCACCAAAACTACTTTAATATTTGCTCTAAGTTCTGCTGTATGCAAACAGCAAAGCGTGCGCGCATCGCCGAAAGTTACTTAAGGCAATGATATAACACAAGTTACATAACATGACCTGAGAAGCAGCTCTTGAGTCACTTGACTTGCTCGTGGCCGATTATTGAACAAGCTAAATGTTAATTGCAGAGGGTGAAACTTCTCTGAAAAACGACAAAAGCCTGTGATGGTATTCTAGACTTAAGCAAAAATCTAGGAGGATTTAGATTCACATTGTGACAAATCCTAACCAGCGCACACAGACCTGTAATTATTTCACATTGCATGAACTACAATTAGCTATCTGCTGGGAACACAGTAGCGCAATCGCAAGGTACCCAGGGATAAAAGCAGTAATTTTGATATCTTGGATTTATAACCATTTGAAGTAGAGCAACATGCGTAGACTTTGGTGTCATATCTTCATGCAAGGCACAAATCTTCCCATCAACTTCACCCACTGCTAGCATGGGGCATACCTAGTTACATGTCCACAGCCTATATCCTGGACAACAATGTCAGAACTACCAGATGGGGTGCATTCACTAGGGGTCATGAGACAAGATGGTGCAGCAATGAGGTTAAGAGTTCAGGGCCCAAGGAGACACTTATTGTACCCATTTTTTGGCATGACATTGTGCCATCTAGGCATCCAGCACCTGGAAGGGCAAGAAACAAAAACAGACTACCTATATGGTCCTACATATGGGCACAGTTCCCATCCACCTCGATTTCTCTCCCCCCCTTAATTGGTTAAATCCTGCCTTTAGCAGCAACCCCAGAGTTCCACCAAGATTTCTACAATACAAGCCATGGCATCCATCTTCAGGACGGGTCCCGCTACCAACAGAACCAGATCAGTAGTAACAAGTGTCCTGGGCCATCCAGTTGCCCAAGTCCAGCATCCTTTGCCCAAAGAGCATGTTCTTTTGTAGGCCATAATAAATAAAAGTTACTGTTGCTCAGAATTTTCTAAAGGAGGTTCATTTAATTTACAGACTATGCAGGATGTACAGGAAGCCGCACTATCGTAACGGACCTCAAACATTTCACCAGCTATGGGAGATGGGGGGGAATAAATTAAAATGGTAGTCCTGGCTTACATACCTGATCATAAGACACCGGCGTCTGTCTGTGATTGGACAGTTCCACTAGAGTTGTGAGGTCCGTTCGTAAATCAGACTTGCAGCCAACCAGCAACATTTTTGTATTGGGACAGAACTCCTGAATTTCACCTTTCCACTGCAAAAGAAAGTTATAGAAGATCAGTACAAGCTAATAGAAATAAACATGTAAAAAAAAAAAAAAAAAGGGCTAGAAAATCTGACTACTGCAAGAATTCAATTCTCTAGCAACACGCTCTCTCCTTACACATTTGAAGTAGGGCAAATACCAGAAGAGTGCCGTTTGTGGTCAGTGCTGGCCCAGCTTGCTTTACCACCTCACATAACCTTACGCAACAGCCAGAGGAGGAGAAAAGGTGAATGCTATACAGATCTACTGGTGTGGTAGTTCCGAGGTCTACCGACATCACATGCAAGACAGTAGGGCCCAGCAAGGTCTACGGAAAAAAGAGGGAACTAACCTGTACAAAACAATCTTCTGGGACAATAGTTTTTTGTAGGGTTGTCCCGATAAAGATACCGGTATCGGGACCAAATCCGAGTATTTGCGGGAGTACTTGTACTCCCGCAAATACCCGATGCCTAAATAGAATACTGCCCCCCCCCCCGCCGCGTTAATCACCACGCGGGGAACATGAGTCAGCTTTCGTTTGAATAGCCGTTTTCCCCGCTGCGCATTGACACTCCCCCTTGCTCGGGATTGGACGGATCTGTCCAATCCCGAGCAAGGGGGAGTGTCTATGCGCAGCAGGGAAACCAGCTTATGCAAACGAAAGCCGACTGTAATGTTCCCCGCGCGGTGATTAACGCGGCGGCATAATTTAGGTACGGAGGACATGGCTGCATATGTGGGGGACACACAAGTATCAGTATTGGCGAATTATATATATATATATATAAAAAAAACGGTACTTGTTGTACTCAGTCCTAAAAAAGTCAATGAATCTGAAAGTTAGGGGCAGCTATTGGCCACATGTGGACTTTCTGTAGGAGAGCAGAAAAGTATTGCAGCAAAAACGATCCTTCAAAATTTGTTAAAAAAATATAAAAATTGAGCCAGGAGTTGGGCTTTAATTAGAGCAGCCTTACTTTGTTTAGACCAATTTAGTTTATACTGATATTTTCTTGTCTCAACCTTATTTGAAATTCAGAGTTTAGAACACAAAAAGTATTCTAAAATGAGATGAAATAATCCGAGCAATGTACGCTTTTGACATGCAAGGGGGATGAATTGACAGCTCCAATGTACAAGAGAGGCAGTTACCTTTTTAAGTACGCAATCCAGTGTTTCAGGACGGCTAATGTCAAAACATATCAAGACGGCATCAGAGTCCGGGTATGAGAGAGGGCGGACGTTGTCATAATAAGGCGAACCTGAAAAAGAATATATATTCATTACTACTCCTGTACATCTACACAATGTTAGTTGTATTGTTTCTTCACAAAGTCATAACCTTGAGTTTTGGCTACAGTAGGGAATGGTTCACACATTTGTCCCCACCCAACTGTATTTAGGAAACCATTTCTTAAATATGACTAGGGCCAAAACTAATCGTCAACCTATTATGACATTAAGCGTTTACAATTTTCATAATCAATCGCCTAGTAACCTAATGGGGTTAAACACTAAAATTGGCCCTTTATAGTACAAAAAGAGCAAAACGCTACTGTAAATATTACAGTCACTGTACCACAGTAAAAAAAACTTACAGTAGCGATTTGCTCTTGTACATTTTTTAACGCCATAATGTTAAACATTTCAGGCCTGGTTTCACACTTCTGCTTTTTAGTGTTTTTGCAGAAACACACTACAGTTCGTTTACATGGTTTCCTATGGGACACGTTCACATCCATGATTTTTTTCCAGCTGCTGCGTATTTGGAAAGGCCAAGGACTCAAACGCAAAACGGTGCCATTTTTTTTTTTTTTGGTTCAATACTTCAATGGAGAAGTGGCAGAAAAGCATGCAATGTGTTTTTGCGGCAATTCGTGTTTTGTAATCTGCCCAACAAATTGGCCCCCAAAAAAAAACATGAAACATTTAAAAATGCAATTTAAGGCCATTATCCGATTAATCGAAATAATCGGCCAACTAATTATGAAAATAGTTGCAGCTTTACTTATGACAACTGGATGTGGAGAACAAAAAAAAAAAAAAAAAAACTGATGATCACCCCAGGGAGGGACACATAGCACTTCCAACCCATGCCCACTATATCCCAAGGGAAAGAAAACAAGCCCAGTTATTAGGTAGAGTTTAGTTATTTTTAGTACATTTTCTACCAGTCCCTTGGCACATGAAATACATAGACAAGTCAGCCTTCCAGCATAGGCATTTTAATAAGCCTTTTTACCCTTAAAGGTAGTATTCAATCAAATGGTAAGCATTTAAAATTGGCACTGGACATACAGGTCAAACTGCAACAAGCCTTCACACAACTCAGCTGGCAGACAAGATATTTACAAAAGAGACACACGCCAAAGAAATGGCACGATTGTGCCGCTTCTGAAGGAGAGCGTGCCGTGACTGGCAGCTCCGGCCAATCACAGCGCTGGAGCCATGATAGCCGGAAGATGGACGCTTCATGGAACAGCAGCGACATTGCAGGCTTCGGTTTCATGGAAGTGCATAGTTGCCCATTATGCTTTACCTTTGCAGGGAAACAGGAAGTAAAACCCATAAGGGTTTCCTTCCTCTTAAAGCAGCACTATAATCAGAAAATTAAAGGGGTAGTTCCCCCAAAAACATTTTTTTAACATTGATTGAGGCTCTTTATGTCAAGGGGAATCGGGTGTTTTTTTTTAGAAATTAAGCCGTACTTACCGTTTTAGAGATGCATAGTCTCCGACGCTTCCGGGTATGGTCTCCGGGTCTAGGCGTTCCTATTTGATTGACAGGCTTCAGAGGTCGGATACATCGCGTCACGATTTTCCGAAAGTAGCCGAACGACGGTGCGCAGGCGCAGTATAGAGCCGCACCGTCGCTCGGCTTCTTTCGGCTACTCGTGACGCGATGTATGCGACCGTCGGAAGCCTGTCAATCAAATAGGCACGACCAGACGATCATACCCGGAAGCGACGGAGACGATGCATCTGTAAAACGGTAAGTACTGCTTCGTTTCTAATAAAAAACCACCCGATTCCCCTTGACATAACGAGCCTCAATCAATGTTAAAGGGGTAATTCCCCCCAAAAACCTTTTTTAAGTCCTGCTAGATCACTTCATGCTGGCCCCCTTAGCAGGTGTAGCTACGTAAAAACAAAACCATGCCTATACTGTTTAAAATCTAGTAACACACTTGATCGCCCTGCACATGCTCAGTTTTTCTGCACTGTGCCAAAAACCTAGAGGCCGATCTGTGACAGCCTAAAGATTTACTGCTGTCTAGGGTCTTTGGGCTTCAGCTAAATGGCAACATCCAGCAAGAATAATCAGGAGCAATGTTGGAAGCAATTTACAGCACTAATGTCGGTAGCATACCCATGTGGAATGTATGTTTCACGCTAAACATTTCTGATCAAAATTATAGGTAAAGTTACACTTTAATGTGGAAAAAAAGGGCACCAAATGTACAGAAACCAGTGCATGCATTTAAAAGTTTTACATCCCCCCCCCCCCCCCCCACCCACCAAAAAAAAAAAAGAATTTGGTTTTTAAGATCAGGTCACATGATCTGGCTGCCCAATTACTCAAGGAAATTGATGAATCCTAGAAGGTGGGATTAATGCAAAGGTTCAAGCTGGTATTGAGATCTAGTTATCTTTCGAAGAGGATTGGTGTCCAAAAAGTTTAGTCCCTCCAAGCCTGGAGTAAAATGGGGCAATCTGGCAGAACCCCCCCATAGAGCGGGCCAACTCTGAGCTGTGCGTTTTATGGGCAGACATGTAACGCGATTGCTGGAGAGTTTAGAGAAGATTCTGGTGATCTCACCCTGGAACATTCCACACATACTTCTCACTTCTGTTTCAAATTACTTTAAACAAGGAAAATGTTCCAGATGAATCTTTAGGACTGACAACTGTTATTCTAAACTTTATACAGTGTTCCAGGGCTGGCCTTCTATACACACAGGCTATATACAAAGACAGTCGGTTGCCAAATGAATTAGAAATGACATATTTGCAGTATGTTGGGCAGTATGCATTTCCTTACAGGGAAACATGCATGAGCTCACTTAATTTTTTTATTACAGGTATTTATATTGTGCATTGAAGTGCTGCATAATTTGACATCAGTCCCTGCCGTCAAGGAGCTTACAATTTAAGATCCCTTAGGACTGGTTCACACTAGATGCGATGCAAACCTGCACCAAAAATCGCAACCTGTTCATGCAAAGTGTATGTCAACGCCACCCCAAAATCAGTTTGCAAAAGTGCAACGCCATTTGTAGAATCAGATTGCATGGGTGTGAACACCACTTCTTGGCCAACATCAGTGCCTGGCCTCAAATGCTTTTCTGGAAGAATGGTCAAACATTCCCATAGACACTCCTAAACCTTGTGGACAGCCTTCCCAGAAGAGTTGAAGCCGGTATAGCTGCAAAGGGTGGGTCAACTCAACATTGAATCCTACAGATTAAGACTGGGATGCCATTAAAATTCATGTGCGTAAAACAGATTCAACATAAAATTAATGTGCGTGTAAAGGCAGGTGGTCCCAATATAAATATCCATGCCTCCCCGTTCAAAAAGAAAAAAAAAAAGGGGGCTGGATTCCTGTATATCAGTGGTTCTCAACCTGGGGGTCAAATAATGATTTTCCAGGGGTCACCAAACCCTGGGCTGACCCTGAAGCCCACACTCCTCTCCCAGGAAGGGAGATAAGAGGGGGAGGAACAAAAATAAAAATGAATTAGGATAGAGAGATGAAAGGGAAAGGGAGAATAGTGGTACATCCTAAAATGTACTAAGGGGTTTTAATACTGTACGAGTGGAAGGGACTCAGGGAGCACCAAATGTCCACGGGTTAGGGGTGCAAATTACTTGTGTTGCCCTGGGTGCTTTCAACCCACTCTATGAAAATAATTTTACTGTAAGAGCCGGTTCACACTGGGGAGACTCATGAGGCGACTCAGCTGTGTGACAAGTCGCGTCCCATTCTATTCAATAGAACCGTTCCAATAGGAGCAATGCAAGTCGCTCAGACTTAGAAAAGGTTCTTGTACGACTTTGGGGGCGACTTGCATGACTTCTATACAGAAGTAATTTTGCAAGTCGCCTTCAGGACACCTTGCCGAGTTGCCCCTGTAATCGTGCCGCCACAGTGAACCGTCTCTTAGGGGTCACTACAACTTGGAATTTTTTTTCAAGGGGTCACAGCACTAGCAGGTTGAGAACCACTGCTGTATAGCATCACAACTGGCGATTTCACCTATAGAGTTCTGCCACAATAGAGAAGCACGCGTCCCATAGGACATCTTGTGAACAGTCTCACAGAGGTGCAGCAATTACTCCAGAATCAGCTGTACAGAAGACTCAACGGACAATCATAACCCCCCCCCCCCCTAGACACAAAACATTTACTAGTAATCAGGATAAGCCCAGCTCCAATTTCAAACAGAGCAATGCAAACCTCCTGCCTCGGCCACAGCAAGTCACTTCTCTATTGCGCAACAGGCCCAGAAGGGAAACGTCATCTGGAACTGGATTGAGCTGCACAGAAACAATGAATGCCATGTGCCATTTTTTCACAAGCCTCACCCAATAGGCAGGGACTCTTCTCTCGCATACCTGCCTGCTGAAATCACCGCAGATTCATCCTAGCCAAACCATATATGTACAGCTTGTATGGCTGCTCCCTGCACTCAGCTATGGCATAAGATGGTATGTGTGTCATGCTAATTACGGAGCGCTCTACAGGCTCTTAAACCTGCATTTATGGCCGCAGATCACCTTGTTTTATGTGAAAGACACTCAGGCAGGTTTGTGGTCTGTGTTAAGCACCACTAATGATGGGATTTGGGAGTATCTAGTGAAAAACTGGTTCACTTTAGACAACTACATTTTTTAACCAATTCATACAGCAAACCTTTGTGGATACAGATTTCAGGGGTTTACAAACTCCCGAAACAAAAAGGGCCAGTTTACTAGTTTTCAGAGACTTGAGGGGGGGGGGGGGGGCAGATTGGTCAGGGAGTAGAAAAAGCCTCACCAGGAGCCCACAAATCTCAGGCTCGTCAGCAACAATAGACAAAAAAAAAGGGTGTCCCCATTGGCATTAGTAGCACCATCACTGGAGGGAAGGATAACCTCCCCCTCCCTAATGGGGTCACTGGGGAGGAATGTATTGTTGGTGTCCGTGGAAGCAAGTGCTCCATTGTTGGGTCAGTGGGAGAGAATGGTGCCTCACTGTCTCAATAGAAGCAAGGGCCTCAAGGGCTGGGCAAAGGTAACCCATGAAGGGACCGTGCACATGGCCATAGAGCATAGTTTGCATACTCCCCCACCAGGGAACCTACAGCTGCTGCATAGAGCCATCTATAGAAGTCAATGTCTGTACTTGGCTATACACATGCCTATCAAGCCCTCAAGGGGCTTACAAGCTAAAGTCTCCACTTGATGTACTAAAGCCTTTGATAGGAACCAAAATACCTTAGCAGCAGGTCTTTGGAGTGTGGAAGGAAACCCATACAAACTTGTTGGAATCGGATGACCCAAGGCAGAAGTGATAGCCACCAAGCCACTGTACTCTTTGCCTTCCTTGAGCCCACAGGGACAAATGCGCAAAGTATGTATGCATGTATGTAGTGGAACATATGACCCCCCCCCCCCCTCCTGAAGACTCTTCCCCATCACCCAGGGGAAAGACTTTAGGTCCACTTACTCAAAAAGCCCAGCAGGCCCTACACCCCATAGGGAGCCAGGGCCAATCAGGTGAGGGGGCTCTCCTGAAGAGAATCACTGGGTGTCATTGGAGACATGCCATGTTTAATGCCCATCATTAATCTAGGAGTGACAGGGAGTAGTGACCACACAATGCCAAAATATTCTGTTGCCTTCTTACAGGTCGTATGCAAACCCCATTGAGTTAGAGCTTTTTTTTATCATGTTAATACTTGTGTGGCCATCTTATTTGGGCAGTTGACAAGCAAATTGCACTTAGGGTTTCATTTATGTGCAGTATTTGCATAATTGTGCGTTATCACATTGTCATTTCACGGTCATACCGACATCCTGTAAGAACATTCCCAGTTGTACCATTAGTCATCTGGCTGATGTAATGAAATGTAAGGTGTACATGATAGAATTCAGTGTTAATTGTGAGCTTGTTATGCTCCAAATCAGCATCTGATCTGTATACAACTGCTTCCCATGGGAGGGGGGCTGGTTAAACTCATCCCGACTTTCCTGTCCTCATCTGTAATGGCACTCACAGCCAGTGACAGGTGCTAGGACCCAGGGAAATCGAATCTACACATCATAGCCATTAGGGCCCAAGGCAACCCAAGATTTAACACATCAATCATGCTGTCTGCTTGATGATCTTGAAACTCTCGGCTTTGGGAAATGAGTCTGGGTTGCTGATTGAAAGATGTGCAAAGTGTGCAATTTAATGAAAAAATGCAACAGACGGCAAAGCTAATAAAAAAACAGCACAAAAAAAACCCTCAAGCCAAAAAACACCCTTCACTAAGGTATTCCCTCAAAATTAAAATACAATCATTTTCCCCCCAATTTAACCAGAGCAATTTACGTAAAACCTGAAATGACAAACTCAGCTGGGGCTCATTCACACCAGAAGCCCAACTAAACACATGACTGCTGGCAAAAACCATGTCAATGCGCCAATTCCAGCGCATCATGCGGTTTACTTTGTTAGAACTATATTGCAATGTCAGACATTTTCTTTTGTTATTTGCTGCATTGGAGTGGCAATGTTATCGCCACAAAACACTGTACTTAAGGGGAAAGAAAAGTGTGTGTGCAGTGGTAAAACAGTTTTTTTTAGGGTTACTTTAAATTTAAAATTGTATCCAATATTTAAATGGTTGACAGTTTGCTAAAGCACCATGTATTGCCAACATCACAAAAAAATAAATTTGGATTCATATCTTAAGCCTCCTTCACACTGGGGCGGTGGGTGCGTTTGTGGTAAAGCGCTGCTTTACCATCAATTTCGCTGCGCTACACGGCTGATAGCGGGGCGCTTTTAACCCCTGCTAGTTTTCAAAAAAGGTTAAAACCACCTGCAAAGCAGCGATATAGCCAAGGTGCCCATTCATTTCAATGGGCAGGAGTGGCACACACTGCTCCAAAGATGCTGCTAGCAAGACTTAGCATCCTGCCAGCACATTTCTCCAGTGTGAAAGCCCTCTGGCTTTCACACTGGATTGAGGAGCGCCTCTTTCAGGGAGCTTTGCCAAGCACCTCAGTGTGAAAGGGGTTCTTAGAGCTGTAAAGAGCAGAAGATTTTTATCTTAATGCATTGTGTAGCAGCCCCCCATTACCTACATGAGCTCCACAATCCCCCCCAGCCATCCAGGACCCCTCCTGATTGGAGGAGACAGAGCAGCGGCACCATTGGCTCCCGCAGCCATCAGTCAGCCAATCATAGGAGAGAGGGGGCAGGGCTCAGAGTCAGAGCCCTGTATCCAGACACAGCTTGTGTTCCCCTGTAGCAAGTTGCTGGCCAAGGGGCACTCAAAATGAGGGAGGGCTAGAATCAGCAAAGAGGGACACAAGGAAGAGGATCCAGGCTTCTTTGTGCAAGACCCAACTGCAAAGGCAAGTAATTTTTTAAAAAAAAAGCCTTTATACAATCACTTTAGGATTGTATGAGATTTTAGCGATTGGGTTCAACAGAAAAAAAAAAAAAAAAAATTATTTAAGTGCACTGTAAGTGGAGGAGCATGAATGTAGTAGAGAAGTTGGACCATGCTCGTGTCGATGGATGGCTCAAGTCTGACACGAAAGTTTGCCCAAACCAAGAAAGGTTTTAGAAAGGGTTTTGCGTTTACAGAAAAATGTAAAGTCAACAGTTTGTTCATTGTATCACTTTTAAAACCAGAATATATACACAAAAAAAAAAAAAAAAAATAAAAAAAAAGGACGGACAGGTGTGGACAATTCTTCAGAACAGAACTGCATATGGTGCTGGCAGGATTCCAGCAACAAAGGTTAGATTTTTCCATAGTTTACAAATATTGAAGTTAAACAGGTAGAACGGGATTACAATTCTCAAATACTTTTAACGATTCAAAAAAAAAAAAAAAAATCCAGCCAACTTTGAAGCTACCAGAAAAAATGCTTATCTCAGAAACTCTGAAGACCTCCTGGTTAGAATTTAGAGTATGAGTTCCCACCAATCTTTGTGTGTTCCAAGCTCCATCCGATATATTCTCCATAATATATCTTGGTTATATGCGAAGGACAGATTGTATGTTGATCTCATAGAAAATGCCATCATATGTCTGGGCCATAGACTACTAGAATGCAATACGCCCTTTAGTCCCTCAGGAGGGAGCAGACTGTCATTGCTGACATGGATCCCCTGCCTGTCCAGGCACGCTGTCCATCACATTCAATTCTGGGATATGCAATTTCCTTGCTTGGCACTGGAATGGTGCAAGATTGTGTACACAGCCTTAAAAACAGCCCCAAGACCTTTTGGGGCATTTTTCCTTCCATTGATACAAGATCCTATTCCTCCCATTGACACCAACAATGGGGTGCCATTCTGCAATTCCCCCCACTGACCAACAAGACAATTTCTATTCCTGAGGACCCCTAAATTTTGAAGGACAATGAGATGGTACTTTGGTTAGAACGTTAAGCCCTGCCCTAGAGGAACACTTAGTTTCAGGTCTCCTTTGAGACCCTGTTTAAAACCAAGTCATTGAGATTAAATGATTTATACATTGGTGGCTAGTAGGATGAATGCCTGCCTAATGGTGGCAGTTAGGATGTCACCCCTAGACAGCTAAAAAGGATGATTGGCATGTAACCGTCAAGCAACATTGGGTCAGAACTATGCAAGCACCCCCCTCACATTTTTTTAATTACACAAAATATTGACAGTTGGATTAAACAGGAAAAGGGATAAAAAGTTGCTACATAGAGCAAGATGCAAATAAAAGCAACTCATCCATCCCACCCAGAGTACCCCATCAGAATTCACATCAAGTCAGACCAGCCCAAGATGGATTCCGATTGGCATCTCTGGTTCTGCGCTTAGAACCATATGACATTTTATTGAAGATCGAATGTCTTTAAAAATGACAACAGTAAAGCATGTTAAACATTAAAAGGCACCACAATACACAAGTCAATAGTTGGTCTGCATGCAAGCCTGCTTCCTAATGCTCATTAAAAATGCATACGTTTAGATTTCCCTTTGAAGGTCTTATTAATTAATAGCACATTTAGTTAAAAGACCATCTCAATCATTTGTTACCAAAGACCTGCGCTAAATTAAGAAGCCGATTTAACCCCCCCCCCCCCCATCCCCCCTTTCCTGGAGCCACCAATCGAGAGCCAATCAGATAGACAACCGAGCTGAACGGACACAAGCAGGAAAGTAAACATATCGCTGTAGACACAGGCCTTTTATAATAAACCACAAGGAATCGCAAACAGCCCGCTAGTAAACACCATATCTGGGTTCAGCCAAAGGGCAGCAAATGGAATTCATTTTGAGAAAACAGCCCATTGTGGAGGAATCTCTTCTCCAAACACAGATTACCAAAATGTATCAAAAACAGGACATACTACACGGAACAAAAATGGGCTTCACACATGGCTTCTTCCCACATCATGGACAGATTAAGCTCCCATACCAATCCTAGGACTAGATTTCTCCTAACACACCACCTACTGGTGAAACTCTGTACTGCAGAGTGACCTTTTATAAAATGATGCTATAAGAACCATTATAAAATGAAAGGTCAGGTGCCAGTCTAAGACAGCAAAGAGATGGGGTTTCTACTGTTGCCCGAGAGGGGGGGGGGTATGAAAAGGTGGGAGGCCAATAATGTTAGGTTAAAAACCCATGCCCAATTTTACATTTAGCCTGAAATGCCCATATAAGCTTTAGAAAGACACACACGGCTCAGTTTTAGTCTGGACTGAGAAGGGAGATCATGGAAGCCGCCATAAACTCTTCCAAAACTGTTTTTTAGCATTCTGACATTCGAAAGTACAACTAGTCAGAAGTCATAGAACCCATGTCAGGTTTTTGTAGCAGTATGTGCCACCATTGAGGACATTTCCCTCCACTCCCCATCAGGACAGGAAATGGAGGTTAATCTCTCTGGAGGGGATAGACTAACAAAAGGCTTTCAGGAAAAAAAAAAAATTGTAACTCCTTTATTATGGTTTGTGACTCACTTTTCTGCTCATATCTTGCCCAGTTGTCAGAACAGAAGATTAACTCTCCATCAAGTTCAGAGACCATTTTAAACAGAATGCGTTAAACGTTTGGATTTAATGGGTCCTTAAAGCAATGCAAATTTCACATTGCATCCACATACATGCTGAACAATGCAAAATGACTGCCGATTGGTTGCTATGGGTCCCAACATGGCCAAACTCCAATAGAACACAGCCTCCAAGCTTCGTGCCTGTATAAAATGCAACACACATGTTCCATAGGAAACACTTATTGGTTCCATTGAAGAGGCTCTTGGAATGCAGCCATCATCCCAGGGAAGTGGAATTTTCTGGTAATGATCCCCAGCTTTGGTTAGTATCACTCATGTAGCAAAAGAATGCTTTGATGTGAATGCAGATAGGGCCGACGACCAGCCAGTGAATTGTCCAATTAGTGGGGGCTGATGGACACTAACGAAAGACGCTAAACACCCCATTTTCCATGGAAGGCTACGAAGCACAACCCGATTTCTGCACCTAATGCTCTCCTGAACATAGCAAACCCCAAATACAACTGGCCCCTTGAGGGCAACTGCATGGTTGATGCGCCCCATAATGAAATTGAGTTTGACAACCAAGCACTAGCATCTTCAGACTATAGGATGATGTACATTAGATTCCCATACACAGAAGTAGCATTTGATATCCATCACCACAGCATGTTAGGCAAACAATCCCATTTAGAGTGATGATATCATGCCAAGAGATATTTAACCAGTTTGTCAAGCACACGGTCTTGTCTATAGCTAGCCCAACTTTTTCAGGATGAAGGGGGCTCTATGAGGAGGTACACCAATAAGATCACACGGCCAATTTTCCCAGTGGAATAAACTCAGATGTGTTTTTCTGATGGAAAACTGTTCAAGCTGTCTTGCATACACACCGAAATTCCAACCATTAAAAATGCAGTGACATACAACACCAAGACAAGCCTAGAAAAATTAAGTTCAATGCTTCTGTGCATGTGTCGAATGGTTTCCAAGCATGAGCGTTTTTTTCCTGTCGGAATTCCATGTTGGCCGATCAGTGCTGCCAGCTACAGCCAATTGTGCTCATCGAGCTGCAAAAATAGGGCAGTTGTACAGAAGCCGATTGGTAGATTGACTTCTGTGCAACCTCCCTGCCCATACATGGATTGAAATGCGGCCAATTGCTGCTGAACGAGGCCATTTTGGATCCAAGCAGAGTTCTTCTGATCACCACTGCACATGTATGGTATGACCAGGAAGGGGGGCACCCTCATTGTTTCCATGTGCCCTGTCACACCATACATGTGCAGATGAACACAGAACAGAAAGGTGTGGTCAAACCCCTAGTATTGTTCTGATGCCTCTGGGTAGACTACAGAACACCTATCCCAATGTTATGAAAAGGACAAGATGGAAAGTTCAGTTTTAGGATGAGAGCCGCTGAAGGGTGATGGAGAGAAATGTGCCGATTAAAGCAACGTAAACAAAAGAGGAACATCCTTACGTGGGCCCTTGGATCTCATGGGCCCGAGTCGGTTGCTCCCTAGTTCACGCAACTGATATTTCCCAACGCCATTAGGAATGAACTGCATGTGGTGCAGCTCAATCATCTTCCTTCAAGAGATTTCATAACACTGGCCAGGACCACACAAACACCACAGTTTACACAGGACCAGGAAATGGTTTCTGTGGAATGTGACAAACAGCACTGCAGAATATACATCATATAAACTGCCGAACAATGCAAGCCTCTTTATGGTCGCTAGACAGAGGGCCCCTACATGTCCTAGCAGGGAAGACTTGCACAACCCCACTCCTGGAAGCTGGCCAGGTATTCTGGGAGCCCAACATATTTTGGCAGATCTTTTTAATCATTTCCATGCTTTGATAGAAGCTTCTATCCCCAGCACAAAGGAGCTGGCAAACATTTTTAATTAAAACGTAATATCCTTCTACATAAAATGCTTTTTTTTTTAAACTAAAAAAAAAAAAAAAAAAAAAAAAAAAAATTGTGAAGTATAAAGCCGCCCTAATTCTCTGCACACAAATTGGATGGAGAATAATCAAATGTTTACTGAGCCTTTGAAGGCGAACGGTTCAAAAAGCGGTCTCTCAAACGACAGGAAGAGCTTGTGTCTGGAATCTGCTATCTGACAAGGATCTCGTCGGGGCGATGGTAATTGCAAACAGTTCACACAAAGTTGGGAACGCTAATAAGAGCCTAGCCGATATAGCTTTTAAAATATAAGCCGCCCTGCCACTTGAGACGACAACATAAGCCAGGGGAGATTTGCTGGATTAAAAATGTACCTGTTACAGCAGCGGCCTTTTGTGAGCTCAACAGTATGAAGTATGACCTGGTTACATACAAGCAAAGTCACGTAGCAAGTAGTGATGTCATTTGTTACAACGCTGTGTACTTTCTGCACATGTCAACTCAAAATGGCGGATCACACGTTAAGCCATGTGCACCCAAGTGTATGTCAGACTTTAAATAGAAGCTGCAAGTATGGAGATCCTGTTTGAAATCCAGTGAGCTCCCAACTGTTTGCCAACATTGCCACACCAAAATCCTAAGCTGTGTTGTCAGCCCTTACCAACTACAGAACTCTACCCTTTGCTGTCCCTCCCATCCGCATAGTCATTTTTCTCATCAAGCAGTGCTGCTTCCTATTCCATAGATTTTAAATGGTTCTAAAGCCTAAGCTTTTCACACCTTAATGCAAACACCCCCCCCCCCCCCAAAAAAAAAAAAAAAAAAAAAAAAACACACACCCAAGCCCTTCAAATTACCAGTGCCGTGCATGTCTAGCTCTCATCTCCCCTCACTTCTGGGTTTCACTGGGGCACCTGTGGTGCCTGCTGCTGTCAAAGTCAGTGATGAGGGAGCAAGCATGCAGAAGTGCCCCCTTGGGAGCAACTCCCCATAGGGGCACTGGACAGATAAGGAGCCAGGAATGGCACCTGGGCATCTGAGAAGAGGGGGCATCACTCTGCAATTCGAGTGCAGAGATTATCCCCCTTTACAATCATGTTAAAATTAATGTAAATATGAAATCCACATAGGACATATTAAGGTGTTGTAATGAGGAACTGTAGCCACTTCTCAGCCCTGACCCCACACCTTCAGTGAAAGTAGGAAGTCAGTTTGGCAACTCCAGCTCTTAAGAACCTGTTGACACCACCCCCCCCCCATATAAAAATAAAATGAATGTCACATTTTGATGAACCGATTCATACTGTAAATTGCTTTTGGCTTTAGTCAGATGTAGCAAACCATAAAATCCCGATACTTATCCACTTGTATGCACATCTGTAGCAGGGGCAAGGGAACCAAAGTACAGATCCAGGCAGAAGAAAGATAATACTTCAAAATGTCAACTTTGACCAGAAAGTGATTCGCATGGCTCATTTAATGAGGTATGAAGCCATCTGCAGTTAACACATCGACTCAGACCAGAATTCATCTTTCAAGGCTCAAGTTCTGAGATATGAAATTGGATTACTTGCTGCTCTTCACACATCACTGCAAATGACAGTCTTCTAAAGAGGCACAACAGGCCAAGCATTTCCAGCCCAATGCTTCTCCATGGGTGGCGGTAGCTTTGGAGGTATGTTGCACCATTACCCAAGCCGCCGAATGCAGAGGGGCATTGAACGGAGACAGCCCAACACTCTAGTGAGTTTGTTTTTCTGCTTTAAAATGGAGGCCATACTGAGCCCTTTTAGGCATGGGAGTTACTGCATTGGAAATCTGAATATCCACCCTCCCTTAAAAATTATTTTCAGGGAACACTATACTTGCATAGGGGGTGCGTTTGGGCAAATTTAAGAAGGTATGGGCCAATCGGTTGGATGTTCTAGGTCTTCCAAAGGAATTACCATGGATAGGCTTTTACGTGTTCATACTGGGCGATAGAGATAAGCATGCCGTTTGTGCCATCTCTTAAATATAGGTTTGTACTAGCTGTTCCAAAAATGGGACTTAATACATCTTGGTCTCAATTGGCTCCAGACGACATCCTTAAGCGAAGAAACGTGTAGGGTATGGCCTGTATTCCTGACGTCATCACGCCTTCTCTACAGAGAGAATATCAGTGAGTAAATAAGCATAGGAAGCTTCAGAGAGATGCTGCGCTCGCATTAATTCTGCACGTTTTAAAAACTTCAAATTTGTAAGTGCAATATTCTTTGGTTCATTAAATTTAAACGCAGTATTACACTATGGAGTTTCCTCAGTTTTTCTAAGATGCAATCTAGTCTGTTACCCAGACACCAGCATAGGTTTATTTGGAGACCCTAAACCCCTGTGCTTGTAGAGACCACTGTAATAGCGGTCACCTTTCTGTGGTAAGGAGACTACTCCTTCTTGGGTGTCCCATTGGTGGATGGAAATTCTTTAGTCATGAGTCCTCTGGCACAATTATGGAACTATAACTTTACACAGATGGTTTTGGGCTCTTTCACACGTGCGGTCCGTTTTTCGGTTCGCTCCGTGTGTCTGTCGGCTCAGCGGGGGGGTCTCCGCTGAGCTGTTGGGCGGACAGGGCGATGCCCGCACACTGTGCAGGGACCACCCTGTCTCTCCTCCGCTATCCCCTATGGGGAATCAGACCGTCTGTCCGTTTGCATCCGATCCGTTTGGCCGGACGGAAGAAAATAGGACATTCTTCCGTCCGAAAAACGGATGCGGATCTGGCAGACGTTAGCGGATGCATCATCCGCTAACGGATCCGCTCCCATAGGGAAGCATTGAGGTCCGTTACCGGACTTCCAAAAAACGAACGGACGTGTGAAAGAGCCCTAAGATCAACCATTTTTTTCTAGAACTTAAAAATGCAGCAATTTAGAAGTCAGATGAAAGGTTTAACACTGGGAAACACTGACAGATAAAGTGCATTTTATATACATCTATATTAGGGCTGTGGAAATTAAAGATTAATTCCTCGATTGTTCTTTTTTGAGTGATCAAAATTCTTTTGATCGGAAGTGATCCGAAAGGATCACCATATGCAGATCGGTGCACCACAGGAAAGGCAACGGCTTTGGCCTAGCTCCCAGAGTGGCGACTATCTTGGTGCAACCGACGGCGGCCTAGATGAGCCTAGAGCTGCGCGCTGATGTCACCTGGCCTCAACTGCTTGTGATCTGGCCAGCTTCTCTAAGAAAGCACTAATCTTCCTATGGCCATGACTAAGCACTAGTTTAGTGTGAAACGCATCGGCTATCCTGTCTTTTGTGGTTTGCTGTGATTGTGCATGTTCCTGCTTTTACAATAAAGACGACTTTATTTTATTGAAGTTCTCCTGGAGTGCGGCAGTCCAGTTTTTTTTCCTTCACCACTATTGCGCATCGCCAGCACCTTGGTAATCCAACCGTTCAATTATCTACAGGGCTCACCTGGAGCGGTGACTCTTTCCCTCTAATCTTCCTATACAGTGGGGGAGTCGTCTGGATATTAGTGGGGACTCTATATATGGGGGTGATCCAAAAAATGTGCATGCTAATCGAAATTAGTCAATTAATTTTTATTTTATTTTTTTATCAAACTTGAAAATTTTAATCAGTAACAGCTCTAATCTATATAGATCAGCCCAAAATGAGGGACAGTTGGGAGCTATGCAATTTCCAAAGGCTTGCAACTCATCTAAAAAGGACAATATTGGCATTCCATGCTAGGCCTTGAACATAATGCAAACAGGAAAATAGCCAGTATATAGCAGGACAAACACGGAGACTATATAGATACACCAAGGTGACCTACCTAGTTTAAACACAATCCTTAAATTCCAAACTTGAAATAGAATCCAAAGCGAAAAAGGAAACGTCCATCATTAAAACCAAGGATTTATGAATAGCCAAATCCCCAAAATAGCAGCAAGAATTAGCGGAAGAATGCACTGCAATCATATCCTTGTTTCCCATTTCTCTTCCTTCCCCCACACCCCATGGCCACAGATTGGCTTTCAGGAGCCCCCCCCCCCCCCCCCAGATCAGATTACAAGGCCCTGGATGATAAACCAGGATGTCCTTGAAGCTGCAGAAGTACAAACCCCCCCCTCACTGCAATGTGTCTGGGAGGTCATCAGAGGTCATCTCCATTTGTCAACATCTCTCTTCTCAAACCAGCTTGGTTATAGCAGTTCTGCTGGGAAGTAATTACAGAAATCCAGGCAGGGATCTGGCCATTGTACAAAGACCATAGAACACAATGTAGAAACAGCCCCAGCCTCTAAATTTTACCATGTGCTTTCCCCAATGGAAATTGGGAACTGCAGGTCACTATGTAGAATGTCAGAAAAGGTCCAATTCTGCCATGTGATCAATGCTGCATGCATCTGTTGCTCAAAACCATGCCTTTAAAGATTGTAAAGCACAAGCTTAGAGACACCTACCAACCTGTCTCATAGGTTATTTTAGAAAATATATATACACACACACACACACACACACACACACACACATTTGGATCACACACACACACACACACACACACACACATTTGGATCACCCACACACACACACACACACACACACACACACACACACATTTGGATCACCCACACACACACACACACACACACACACACACACACACACACACACACACACACACACACACAATTGGATCACCCACACACACACACACACACACACACACATTTGGATCACCCACACACACACACACACACACACACACATTTGGATCACCCAACACAAATACCCTTGAGTATCAGACCGGTGGGATGAAAAGACCTCCAAGATCTGGAGGTACGAGGAGAACACCCAATATCTGAATTTGGCATGGATGGTTTAAAAAGTAGAAATTCTTGTATTCTGAATTACCAATAAAATCTTTATAAAAAAAAAGTAATTCTTGAGTGCAACATTTTAATGTTTGCATTTCAGATTAGCTTAAAAATTCTTACCAATTCAGAAAATATTTTGCCGAGCAAACAGCGTTGTGTGCTTGTATAACCGGTTTCAACATGTGATCGTAACAGGAATGTTATGAAAGATTTCCCTTTGGTAACAAGTGGGCTTACTTTATATTGTAGAAACAAGGCCCCCGTGTTGCAATGAATGAGGAAATAAGACATGGCTTTTACAACACAAACCACACTTAACTGCTGTGTTGTGGTTTTGCACAGAGCAGCCCTGATCCTCCGCTCCTGACCAGTGCCCCCCAATAGCAAGCCGCTTGCTATAGGGGCACTGGTGCATGCTCCCTGCAGAGCCCTTCTCCAAGCAGCCAAAAGATAGCTGCGGCTCGGCCCAACCCCCTCATTGGCGCAATGGCTCCTGCCATGGCAGTCTCAGCCAATGAGAGGAAGTCCCAGGACAACCGAGGCTCTTGTACACATCTCTATGTTGAGGGAGCTTAAGCGATTGGACAGGGGGTGGGGTACGCTGCACACAGGTTTTTATACCGTCATGCATGAAGGTAAAAAGCCTTTACAACCAACTTTAAACTTGTGTTTTATCACTGAGTGTGGATAGCGACATGTAAAAAAAGTCAATGAAATATTTAAATGGGAAATTCTTCCATTAATGAGACTCAATGTAAATTGGCTTTATGGTAATGCAGCACATCACAACTCCCAACACCCACATCTGCATAGTGTAGGTGACTTTTGTACACCATTAGTGGGCTAGCATGCCATTCAAAACTCATACTAGGGCTGATTTACTAAGACTGGAAAGTGCAAAATCTGGTGCAACTCTGCATAGAAACTAATCAGCTTCCAGGTTTTTGTCAAAACTGAACGAGCTGAAGTTAGAAGCCAATTGGCTACCTGGCTACCATGCACAGCTGCCCCAGATTTTGCACTCTTTAGTTTTAGTAAAGCAACCCAAGTGTGTCCTTGAAAGAATACCAGTTTGAAAATAACCAACTGCCATAAGCAGCGATCTCACCGACGAGGTCCATAAGGCCCATTCATTCTATCCATCTGTATAATGTTTCCTGCATCTCAAATGTCCACTGTGACTGGACACCGCAATACATATCCAAGGTCACATTCTCTGATGGTTAAAAGTAGCTTTGGACCAGAGGCTCACCCCTAGAACTGACTGACATACACATCAAGTCACACACCACCAGCATAGCCCAGCTCCACAATCAGCAGACTGCCTGCCAGAAATCTGAGGAATTCCAACTATTTCCTCAAGAGCCTGCAGATCTCATCTACATTAAACAGTCACTATGGAACAAATGACTAGAGCAGAGTGGGGCCCACCAACCACAATATATATATATATATATATAAAAAAAAAAAAAAAAAAAAAAAAAATAAAAAAAAAAAAAAAAAAAAAAAAAAAAAAAAAAAAAAAAAAAAAAAAAAAAAAAAAAGATCCCAGGGCCTGGGCTCATCCTGAGCGGACAATGGCAACAGTTTTGAATGATTAAAGCATATGTGCCAGCTGTACCATGTACTTGTATGAATGCATCCTGTTCTCTTTGTATTGCTTCCTTTATGTGAAATTCCTAGTGTTCCTGAGAGCCCCTCTGATTTCCTAACTACACTAAGCAGAAGAACACCGTCCATGGTCTGTTCCCCAAGACCCCTTCACACCGAGGAGTTTTTCAGGCGGTATAGCGCTAAAAATAGCGCTGCTATACCGCCTGAAAAACTCCTTCACTGCATACTCAATGTGCAAGCCCGAGGGCTGTCACACTGAGGCGATGCGCTGGCGGGAGAGCGAAAAATAAAATAAAAATCTGTCAGCAGCATCTTTGGAGCTGTGTGTATACCGCTCCTTCCCATTGAAAACAATGGGAACCCAAGGCAATACCGCCCGCAATGCGCCTCTCTAGAGGCGCATTGTGGGCAGTATTAACCCTTAATCGGCCACTAGTGGGGTTAATACTGTGGCAAATCCGACGGTATAGCGCCGCTATACCGCCCCAGCAAACTGAGGGAATGTGATCACAAAAAATAAAAAAATTTGTATAAACTGGAGATAGTTTACAATCAATCATTTTTACAATCATTTTATAAATCACTTTTAAGTCAAAAAAAAAAAAAAAAAACCAACACCGATATTTCACACTTCAATTTTAAAATCTCCATAGGATGAAACAAATCTTTAAACCTAGACCTCTCATAAGAGGATTATAATATACACAGACCTGGCCACTCCAATTAAATGCATAAGGGCCCAGTCACATGATGCAGAAATGAGCATTTGACAGCCATGAATGTTATACACCACAGGATGTCCTTTGAGGTAAAAATCGATTTAGAATGACACCAATGCACTTGTACAGAAGCTGTCAGTGCATCTACAGTACTGCTCAGTTTGCAGCACAGTGGCCAAGTGGTTAGCACTTCCATCTAGCAGCACTAGGGTTGCTGGTTTGAAGCCAAACCATGACACTACCTGGAGTTTGCATGGTCTCAGATTCTTCTGTGGCTTTCCTCCCACACTCCAAAGACGTGCTAGTAGGCCAATTGGAACCTTTCCAATTGGCACCAACATTTATGAATGTGAAGGTTAGGGACCTTAGGTTGCAAGCTCCTTGAGGTCTCTGCTTTACAAGTACCTGTAGTAATAGCGTGTTAAAAAAAGCTGCAAATGCATTTTTTTCCCACATGTGTTAAGGCAGGGGTCTTAAACTTGCAGCCCTCCAGCTGTTGCCAAACAAGTCCCATCATGCCTCTCCCTGTGGGAGTCATACTTGTAACTGTCCGCCTTGCAATGCCTCATGGGTAGTTTGGAGCAGCTGGGGGCTGCCAGTTGAGACCTGTGTTAAAGCGGGGTTCCAATTACATTTTGCAATTTTTAAGACCAAGTCATTTCATCAGGCAATTCTATTGTACAAATAATTTGACTTACTGTGTCCAAATCCACTGCCTATCGCCCGAGTTTGTAGAGATACTTTTAAAAATTCATTGCTGTAGTTCTCATTTTGCTTGTGGAGCCCACAAGCACTTCCTGAATAGTACTGGAAAAGGCTGCGGCTTCGGCCTAGCTCCAGAGCTGCGGCCATCTTGGTACACCCAGCGGCCCTCCTGTTTACACCCACAGAGGAGCCTGTGCTCAAGGGACACACGCCGGTCTGTAAGGTGGACTGGCAGTCATACTGATGAGGTGTCTGCACTGAGGGGTTAGTGTCTGCACTACTGGGGGGGAGCGACACCATCCCTAGTGACACCACTGCAGTGGGGGAGATTTTTTGCAGATCCAAAAAATGATCGATTTGTGACACCCCTAGCTGTGACCATCATGCACTGCCCATGCTCTCAGGTTGCCATAACAGGCAGAGACATTGGAATGGCAATGAGAACAGTGTAAGAAGCCTTAGCGCCAAAATCCTTCATTGAATCGCGCCACTTCCTGTTTTGAAGTGGCGCGATTCTAGCCCTAGGGGGAAGCGCACTGCATTCTGGGAAATTACACATTTCCCAGGAGCAGTAGCGCGCCGAGGGAGATGACGTCACTAACCAAGTCGATTTCAGAAGGCAGATTTTGTGGGACCACATAACAGGTATTTCCAGGCAAATTTTTTTTTTTTTTTTCCAGGGTATTATATGCACATTAATGCTAAATAGTATTTTTGATGGAAACTCCACTTTAAGGTGTCATTCACAACCCCATCATGTGCATGGTCCATAAGCGTTCAACCTCATGCATGATGCAAGCACCCCTGATGTACACTGTCCAGTGACTTACACAAGTACCAATGTAGAGACACATGGGTGGCTTTATCAGTTTTGTATCCCAAGCAGGAGGGGCGGTACAACCAAATTGTTCTTCATATGTGACCCCCAGGAGCCTGTGTGGATGAGGTCCTATAAAAATGGTTTGGGGGTTTAACAAAGTAGAAGCTATCAAAAAAAATTGACTGACCCTTTACAATTTTACTCACAGCTTTCAAAATAAGTTAAATTCAATGAAACAGTGCAAGCATCAGAAGTGCAGCTGCTGTAGCAACCAATCAGTATCGCTCTTGTAGCCATCTGGTTCAGTGAAATTAATTCCAATTGGTTGCTCCAGGAACCATTTATTAAAAAGCCCAACATATCAGCAGAGCAGAAAAAAAAAAAAAAAATCTATTTAAGGCCGCCTGTCCTCTGGAGTTCCACGTTCAGATGCTAATCCGAGCACAGACTTCTCCGCCACAGTAATAGCAGCAATCAATGACAAAACGTCTAGTAAACAACTCGTTATGCAACATGCTTAGTAATGTCAGCTTCATACTGCTTGTTAGCAAAACAAGTCTGAAGAACACCAGGGGAAAAAAAATATAAAAATAAAGTCTGGGAAATAAGTCAATGGAATGAGTATGTATGAGAACCAGCAAGCCATTTCCCCCCTTATAGATTGGGCTGCATTAAAACATTGGCCATTACAGGTCCGTCCCTGCATCGTTTACCACCAGAATACATATGGCGAAGGCATGCTTGCCCTGGGTAGGTGCTATACTTCCACACCTAGGAGCCCATCCACACAAAACATGCCAAGTAGAAATCCTATTCTTCCCCAATGAGTCACTTCACATCCAAGTACTGCAGTTTAACAATGTCTAAGGCTGGGTTCACACTTGTCCGACAAACGCTCCGACATTAGGAGCTCATGTCGCATGAAAATCAATGATTCCCTATGAGAGCTGTCTTAACTGATCCGACACAAGTCTGTCCGACTTTGAAAACGCTCCCTGTACTACTTTGGTCCGACATTGATCCTACTTCAGCCCATTGAATATCATTGAAGTCGGACCAAAGTAGGAGCCTTGTCCTCAGACATTGGACATGTGATTACAGCAGCAGTAAAAAAGGAATTTATCTCACTCTGGGATTGTTTTGATTGGTCAAAGAACAAGTCAGACTATCACAAAGTCGGTTCAAAGTCGGTTCAAAGTCAGATGGATGTAGGACCAATGTAGGATGTAAGTTGCACTGCCGGCAAGTAGTATAGTGTGAACCCAGCCTAATGGCCCGTACACACGATCCGAATATCGGACAAAAACAATTGTATCGTATGATTTTCAGATCGTGTGCAACACTACTTTCGAGAGCCGATCACGACCCTTCATCCGATAGGACAAGCGAAAATATTTCCTCGTACGATGTCAGATCGTACGATTTTCGTTTAGTCGGTATAGTTGTCGTCCGACAATACAAATACATTACAACACATGACATCACTTCCGATTTTTTTTTCTGTCGTACGAGAATTTGTGACTTTAATAACCATTTCATTTTACTTGCGACTATTAAGCGAAAAAAAAAATCGTACGATATTCGGATTGTGTGTAGGGGCCATAAAGGAAAACTGAGCCCATTCATACCTTTGCGTGTATTAATTACCTACCCCCAGCAGGCACACTGAACAATGCAAACTCAGCCTATAAGTTTAATTTAGATCAATGCAATTCAATTTTGACCCAGCAGTGCATGCTACACCTGAACTTACATTCAGAAATTAATGACTGGGACAAAGGGTCATCCAAACAACTATGCCACCGAAACACAAATAAAAGTTACTCTCCATCTAATAGGCCCTTACAATTTGCAGGAACCCACAAAGCTTTATTTGTTCTATTGGTTTAGAGATTTTTCTTTACTTAAGTTCTGACCAACTCATTTTGGCGGCAGGACTGAGCTACTAGAAACCAAGTTGTGTAGCTGAAACCCAACTACAGGTTAACAGCAATTACAGGCCTGACTGGGCCTTTTTAGGTCCCATCTGCTGATCAGACAAAGCCATCTACTCTGAACAAAAAATAAGCCTGGACAGGCAATGGATATGATGGGGGGGGGGGGGGGGGGGGGGATTGTACTCACTATAAAATCCTTATGTCGTCTATGGATGGACACAGCCTTCACAAGTGGGTTATGTTCCTGTTCATAGGAGAGGACCTCTCCTATGAAGCAGGAACTTAACCAGTTGTGAAGGCTGTGTCTGTCAATGGACAAAGAAAAAAGAAAAACCCCACACGTTATTTGGACTACATTGTAGCCACAAAGCACTGCACAGATTGGGGTGACAAATCCAGTAATGCTGACAGCACTGCAGAAATAAAACTTTATTAAGATCTTGCCTCTGCCTTGTGTGAAAGTGATGGATTGCTACAACAATGGTCATTAATCCAACGTGTCTAGGAGGCACACAATGGGATTTCTCACCGTTTTTTTAAGGCTGACTTTCTGAAATATCAGATATTGTAAACTGGAATGCCAAAATACACTATGCTACAACTAATATTTTACATCTGTATATAAAATGAAAAATTGGTATACTTGTTTTTTGAGTTAGCCCCTGATGCATTTACTACTGGGCCTAATAAAAGTAAAATATGAACAGTTTGCAATACTCCACAGCAATCATTACATTGATGAGCTCTATTGGACCCATGTGACCATTCCTTAACCTCCCTGGCGGTCTTCCCGTGTGTGGCACGGGGTGAGATTTTTAAGCTACGATCGGTAACCCCGTGCCACACACGGGCTTGCCTCGCTGGATGCAGAAAAGAGTTTACTTACCTTTTCTCTGCGATCCAGCGATGAATCCCCGCAGTACACGGCGGCCGGATGTCCGCCTGATGCTGTGTGTACCTCCGATTCCCTTCCCTGCGAGCGTCGCGACGTAGGGGGGGAACGGCGCCAAATTCAAAAATGTAAACACTATACATACAGTACACTAATCTTATAGATTACAGTACTGTATGTAAAAAATACACACCCCCCATGTCCCTAGTGGTCTGCCCTGTACACTACATGTCCTTTTATATAATAAAAACTGTTCTCCCTGCAAACTGTAGATTGCCCATAGCAACCAAAAGTGTCCCTTTATGGCAAAAATTGTTTTAGAGCAGTTAAAAAACAGCGATAATAAATCAGAATCACTTGCAGAATTTAGCGATAGCGATTTATGGGGAAATTCGTCATAAAAAAAAAAATAATGACAGCAAAAATTCTGCAACTGAGCAAATTTCAGTGATTTTGATTTGATTACATTATTGAATAATTTTTACTAAAATTATTATATTTGTTATAATTTTTTATAATTATTTATTATAATTTTTAATAAAAAGAAAAAAAAAAACCATACCCGGGATGCCTATTAGACTCTTGTTTGGATAGATTTCAGTGAGTTATTCCTAAGAATTACAAGCCTACAGTATAAAACGCCAAATTCCCTTGCAAATAATGGTACCGCTTTCAGCACCTAAAATCTGAAAGAATCATACCGCCAGGGAGGTTAAACACCATGTCAACAATGGTTAATGGGCAGTTCCACTTTTGCAACCAAGTTTGACACATGTCCCCATTCACTTGGCAAAACTAAAAAAAATACTTAGAGAAATCCACTTTTTTGCAAAAAGTAAAAACATTTTTTTTTTGCATTAACACCTGCAAAGCACTGCAATCAGTGGATTGTGGGTCCAAGTCTCTGGTTGCTGGAGACTATTGCAGCAGCTCAGGTCTGTACAGTCAGTCACAGAGCTGGAAGGATCGATAAAGTCCAAATATATGAAAGCGGGTGCTGCTACCGCGGTGCTAGAATGAGACTCAGCAGTACTCTGACAAAGGCAGCCGACTCCCCATCCTCACAATCTTTATAAACAAAAGAGCCGGCACTCTGGTGTAAACTCTGCAAGCTTGTGTTTATTGGCAGGTAACAGACCGCAACAAATGTCAACGCGTTTCAGCCAACCTGACCTTATTCACAATAAGACCAGTTTGGCCGAAACGCATTTACATTTGTAGCTGTCATCAGTTACCCACCCAACACACGATCGCTGCGTATACACCAGAGTGCTGACTTTTCTTTGGTAATAAATAGTAATGAACCTCCGGTGTTGTGACTTCACTGCACTTGGCCCCCCCCCCCCCCCCCCATTTAGAATGACGAGGCTCTATGGGCGGAGCTATGCACAGCCACACCAAGTTCAAATTTGACAGGAGCCAGCAGGGAGAAGATTCCCTGGATTCTGTAAGGGGGAGTCAGGATTAAGTTTCATGTTACACCCCGAATATCCCCCACCAGTCCCCTCCCTTACTTAGTTCTGTGCCAATTAAAATGGAACCTTTATATTAAAGTGGAGTTCCACCCATTTTTTTATGTTTGTCTGTGCTGCATGCCCTAATCTCATAGTGTTCAGAATGGACAATTTTTATTTATTTTGTTGCTTGTAAATACCTTTATTTTGTAGTCCTTCATTACTTCCTCCTCCTTATTAGCCTAGGCTAATAAGTCACAAGGCTATTTGCAAGGGTTTCTGGGATAGGCATCATGTTTCCCAGTAGTCCTTGCAAACCTGACTGAAACCTATTACATTACTTGTGCAGCACTGAGCATGTGCGAGATATGCAAAGCTGAAATCCAGGAAGTCATACAGTCTGGCTTCATGATGCCCACACTTAAGATGGCCACGGTCTATTTCTAGATTATAAACTAAATGCTGTAACAACCTAACAAAACGGAACTTAGTTTACAGACTAACTTTACTAGAATACATTAAGCTTGTGTATTACAGGGGTGTTTATATTTAAAAAGTGAAATTGTGGGTGGAACTCCCCTTTAAGACAATTTGATATTTCTTCTCTTGGATATCAACATATACATATCTGTTTTCTGAACTACTGTAACATGTACTTTCTTCCAACTTGGTGTTTTTGGGACAACATGATCATTGAGGCACCTCCAAATTTTACCATATAGGCCTGAAAAAACTTTTAACATCTGGGCAGATTTAGGCCCAAAGCCTATTTAGGTATAAAGCTTTTATTAGAAAAGGCAAATACCAATTACAGATGAAGAGTTTGTTGCCCCGTCTTAGGGAGGTTTTGTCTGAATGGAGAGACTTTTAACGCAGAGCTCGACAAATCCTAGGCGCCAGGTCGCCAATGCGACTAAAAATTTCACCCTGGCGCCTGGGCTTTGATCAGTGTCTGTATTTAGTGAGAGGGATCTATACTGTGGGAGGGGGGTCTGTACTTAGTGGGTGGGTCTAATGAGAGAGGGGGGTCTGTAGTTGGTGGAGGGGGTGATACCAACCCTAGTAACGACATGGGCTAATCACCGAGTCAAAGCAAAAAAAAAAAGCCTCTAACTTTTTTAGCTGGCTCCTAGATTCAAAGCAAATGTGTCAAGTCCTGTTTTAACAAATAGTCCTGGTGCCTTTAAAGCTAAAGTCCCATATGAATAAGAAACCTGGAACCCCACTTCATGGGTAGATGAAGCCCAAGCCTTGACAGCAACAATAAAATGCCTGTAGAGAGCATCAGACTTCAGCCACAGTAGACCATGTAGCAGTAATGGGGCCTGGCGGTGTCCCAAAGGCCCTCCTTTGTATTAGATTTAGCAAAGCAGCAAGACCCTTGGGGGGGGGGGGGGGACATGGAGGACACAATGACTTCAGACTGCTTTTAAAGCAAATTCATGAACTGCAGTGCTAGGTATTTCACCAAGTGACATAAGCAACTCTATTACACCAAGGCATACAGTCTCACTTCCAGTGGCGGGACAGGGTCATCTAGAGCAGGGGTCTCCAAACTGCGGCCTGAGAGCCAGATGTGGCTCTTTGCTAGCCTTAATCCGGCCCTTGGGGCACAATTCCTTCCACCAATATGAAGCACTTTAGCTCCCACTGACACCAACAATGGGGCACTATATCTTCCACTGATACCATTGATGGGATACTATTCCTCCTACTGATCGGGGTAATACTACTCCTATTGACCAACCCTGAGGCCATATTCTCACCGACGCCGAGTCAGTGACATTTTCTGCCCCTGCTGGCCACAATCCGGCCCCTCCTAAAGTCTGAGGGACAATAAAGTGGCCCTTTGTTTGAAAAGTTTGGAGACCCCTGATCTAGAGCCCAGGGCAAAAAAGAAATCCCTCCTAGCACAGGTCCTCTACCACTAAAATTTCCCCCCCAAATTTCCCCTCCTAGTACACAACCCCCCCCCCAAATTTCCCCTCCTAGATTACTTACCACTGCAACCCCAAATACCAATATGTTTCCAACACCCTCTATTTGCACTGTATTAAATAGAACCAGCCCCCTAAAATAGACTTCAGAAACAACTTCCTGGAGTGTCAGATTCCTGATCCTACCCCACCACACTGGTTCCTCCACCAGCCGCTAGGTCACAGCAGTGATATAAAAGTTGGTTGATTAAACCACTGAGCACAGCAGGTGATAGGGGGCAGGGTGTCAGTCCTGCCGATGATAGCAAACCACAGGTACAGGAGGTGGTCACAGGGCTGGAGGAGTCGTCCAGCATTCTGCCCCTAAATCGGACATACTTCCCCCTTATACATGCAGGAGTCCAGGAACTTCTCCAGCAGACGTTTGTCATCAGCAGGCCGGGAACACTGCAAATATGGATTGGACTAGATATTTACTTTATTAAAAATGTTATAACAAGTCAAAGTGTCTCGTCAATAACAAACCATGGCCACTGGAGGAGATCTGGCAATCGGCCCCCAAGCCGACATCACTTCCACCTGTAGGACTTCTCCAGTGGCTGCGGCCTGTTGTAGACGGGACACTGCAGATATGGATTTGACAGACTAGCTATTTAGTTCATTATAACATTTTATTATTAAAACTGCCCATTGCTGCACTAGATGGCGCTTTCATTTACTGCAGGGGTCTCAAACTGGCGGCCCTTCAGCTGTTTCGTGGAACTACAAGTCATATTATGCCTCCGTCTGTGGGAGTCATGCTTGCATCTGTCAGCCTTTCAAGGCCTCATGGGATTTGTAGTTTTGCAACAGTTGGAGGGCTGCCAGTTTGAGACCTCTGGATTACACACTGGAGCGGTGACAAATTGAATGCGATTTGGACAGGAATCGCACTGCATTTCTGTTCAAATCACATGCGATTCTTTGCAGGGAAATTTGAGCCCATTTTGCATGGATGCAAGTCGCACTGCAAAGTATCGGTACTTGGCATCTGCCAATACTTGACCCAAAAGTACCGGCATTTGTACTCTTAGATAAAAATCCGGTATCGGTGCACCCCTAACAAAACCACATTGGACCAAATCAGGAGAGCAGCCTAGGGTGAAAAAAAATGCAACTCCAAAAGAAAAGGGTACAGTGCACCATTTGTGGTTACCCAGGACAGGAAGTTACTGGCCGGACCAAAAAGAAAAAAAGGACAGCCACCACATCCAAGGACCTGTAAGCCGCAGATTACAGTTTTTGTTTTGCGTTGCGACACTAAGAAATCGCCCTTCACCTGCTGCAGCAAGGAAAAGACCTTGCATCCCACTTTCACCGCTGAGATGCTGCCTATAATACTTTCATCCACACGTAATCGCATACCGCAGTCATCCTCCTACACGTCCCCCCAGAGATCACACGAATATGGAATGTAGATCACACGTGTCATAGAACAAACATTACATCATAATGAGCCACACACGCAGGCACATAATGTGAGCGTATGATTCTCAGAACTCCTCGGAATGCTGCAGCAGATTCTCACAATTGCAGCACCATGAACAGTCTTACTTCCACTAGCCAATCAAATGCCTTATACCCGGCACAACACTGGGGGAATAAAACCCAAATCTGACTGGCTGCTCAACGCACATTGATCAATGAGGCCGCGCGTCCTCCATGTCCTTACATTTCATACTGAGAAATTGCCAATGAGATGAAGATTGAGCGCTCTGCCGCCGAGAGGCAATTGGACCCAGAGGAGCTGCGAGTCTAACAATCAGACCCTGCCATAGAAAGCTGGATGTCAAACATGGGGGAGGGGTGCTGGATTACAGGAAAACCTGAATGTGCTAAAGGAATAATAATGAGCAACTGCTAGATCACCAAGAGGTTCTGCAGCAGCTGGTAATTCACTCTACAAACACAAATTGTTACATGCAATCCAATAGGACCATAAATCTTCTGGTTTAACAATGGTAGTAGAAAGCCCCCCCCATCTGATTAGATATAACAGAATGAATGGTTTAGAGCAGTGTTGGCCCCCATGGGCCTCAAATGTGGCCCCTGACTTCAAAGGGCCCACACAATATTCAGTATGTGTATGCTACAAAAGACCAAGTACTATGAAATCTACCCAATTGAACAGATCTGTTAGATTTAGCTTACTTATGCGACTCCAAAACTGCGCGATTTAGTGCGACTTGACACAACTTACTCTCTGGCATTCAAAGTGGCACAGGAACCCTTTCAAAGTCACTGCGACTTTAAAGTGTTAATAAACCCAGGAGCTTGCATTCACTATATCTGGTCTCCCACAGTACATGCAATTATTTTAGTAAATATAAACTGCTAAATAACAGTATATAGCAGTCTTGTGACTTCAGTGTCTGGCCAAGCACTAGTTAATGCTTGTAGGAGGAGTTTCCCCGACTGTCCTATGAGACTGCAAGACCCCTGACCCTCTGCTGATCACATGTACCCCCTCGGAATAAACCTCCAATACACACCAAACTGAGCATGTGCAGCCTGAGTCCATAGACACCAATTAAGAGACAGTGGAAAGGGTGCATCAGAAAACCAGGACAGCGTTTTTACACAATGCGTAGATTAAAGTGGATGTAAACCCCCAAAACATTTTTTTTTATTTATTTTTTTATGTCACAATGTAGAGTATAAGATTTCCTATCATCTGTGCCCAGTCTTGCCACAGAGTTAATCCAGATCTGAGTAATCATCTTTCAATGTTCAGTAACATGAACAGCCTTCCAGATAAAAACCTGCCTAAATAAAAAGTCAGTTCTCTCTTCTTGCTTTGAGTGAGAGGTTATTTACATATCTAGCTTGGACATGTTTATCATGTTATGTTTATCAAAACATGATGTAAAACAAGTGAGAAATCCACCCCTCCCCCACATAACACATCCTGGTAATATACAATGAACTTTGGATCACCTCATGTTATGATAAACATAACATATGATAAACATGTCCAAGCTAGATATGTAAATAACCTGTCACTCAAAGCAAAAACAGAGAAACAGACTTTATAATTTGGCACGTTTTTATCTGGAATTCTGTTAATTTTCACTGAACATTACAAGAGGATTACTCAGATGGATTAACTGTGTGGCAAGACTGGGCACAGATAGGAAATCTTATACTCTACATTGTGACATCAAAAAAAACTAATTTTTGGGGGGTTATATCCACTTTAAGCCCTTAGGTTCCACAGTGAGCACAACAAGCATGCTTTACTGCAAATAAAGACTGATTTTACTGTTGTGGATTTAGTAACATTTTAAGTAACAGCGCCAAATGGGTGCCATTGAAAACGGTGCACTGCAACTTTATGGGGTAGAGTTACAAAAACTGTAGCATGCAATATCTGGTGCAGTTATACATAGAAACCAATCAGCTTCCAGGTTTTTTGTCAAGACTTAATTGAACAAACTGAAGTTAGAAGCCGATTGGCTACCATGTACCAGATTTTGCACAGTCAGTTTTAGTAAATAAACCTCCAATGTGTCCAAAAATTGCATGAGCCCTAGGCCATTTTATAGGTGTGGCAGTAAAAACAAGGCAACAGTGCCATGTTTTTACTACCTGCCTCCAAACAGTACACCACAAGGTGCCTGCTCAGGTGAGCACACATTGGCAGGGAGCTTTGCCATGCATCAATTTTAAAAGCAAACGCTGAGTAGGACAGGTCGCACTGCCTGTCAAACTTTACCATGTACATGAATGGGACATGGTGCAACCATGAGCACAGTCCTGTGATGCAAACTAACCAACCGTTTTGGTTCCATTTTTTTTTTTAAGCCAATAGAGGTCAGTGGTAACACGACAATGCATTTTGCATTCATTTTTAGTCCCTGTAACCGGTCTAAATAGTTTACTGGCCAAGGTGAAAAAATGCATGGTGCCCGGTACCTAAAACGCACAAGTGCGAATGGGGCCCAAGAGCTAAAGTCAAAGGATAGAGGGTTATATTTCCCTAGTGCAGGAGTCTCCAATCTTGCCAAATAAGGGGCTAGTTTACCGTTCTCCAGACTGCTCAGTGCTCGCAGAAAATGCCCCAGTGTCAGTGGATGGAACCAATGCCCCATCACTGGTATTAGAGGAAGGAAGAGTGCCAAATCGATAGTTGTGGGAGAAATAACGCCCAGTCACTTGTGCCAGTGAAATGAATACCCCCCCTATCATTCGTGACAGGGGGGGAAAAAAAACACCACAATCACCAGTGAAAGGAAGACTCCCCCCTCAGTACCAGTGAAGTGAATACCCCCCCCCCCCCCATCATTAGTGCCAGTAAAGGGAAGAATAACCCCCCCCCCCCATCATTAGTGCCAGTGAAGGGAAGAACACCCCATCCCATCATTAGTGCCAGTGAAGGAGAGAATACACCCCCCCCATCATCATCAGTGCCAGTGAAGGAAACAATACACCCCCCCTCCCATCATCATTAGTGCCAGTGAAGGGAAGAATACCCCCCCCCCCCCATCATCAGTGCCAGTGAAGGAAAGAATACACCCCCCCCCCCCATCATTGTGCCAGTGAAAGAAAGAATACCCCCCCCCCCCCCCCCCCCCCCCCCCAATCATCATTAGTGCCAGTGAAATAGACCTGATAAAGGCAAGGCAAGGCCAACGTTCGGCCCTTGGGTTGCAGTTTGGAGACCACTGCCCTAGTGTCTTAGGGTGCCACAAATGCAGGCCAGAACAGATTATGACCCCTTTAAATGCTCCCCTCCCCCAAAACAACCCCAACATCACAATGACAATGCACATTCCTCAGATGTTACAAAGAGTTTCCTTACCGGACGTATCCCATAGACTCAGCTCTATTCTCTGCGTGTCGATTTCAAAGCTGGCTGTGTAATTCTCAAATACAGTGGGCACGTAATTCTGAATGGGGAGAAAAAGAGAAGGGATTATGTCACTTGTCACAACCTTACCCAACACCACCAGTCAGCCCAGCCAACCATCTAAAAAGTTAAACGCCAACATTGCTAAGGAGATCACATGAAATGCACCGGCGATATAATATGCAATTATGCCTCCGGGAGGAAAGCATTATAAATTATTTATTGACTAACTCAGCGGAGCATGATACTCAGAATTTTAGGTTGCCATGCCATTGTTCTGGAACCCCCCCCCCCCCCCCCCAACTTTGTTTTTTTTATTTTAAAATTGCTTTCAGGAATATAAAATATATGAAGCGACCATGTAGTCTCCTCTTGTTCAAAAAAATATTTTAAATAAATAAACCCCACTCCGTCAATAGTCTGAACCCAGTGGGATGAGAAGCCATGATCTACCCCTGCAAGGAATGTGAAGCGGAAGTAATAAGTACTGTAAATTTTGCCTGCAAAGCTTGCAATCCCGTCACCATCACAGCTAAAGAAAAATAACTGCAAGCGATCGCTGAACCTAGGAGGGCTGAAAAAGAATGATATAACGCCGACAGGGACGTGGAGTGAAATATTAAAGAGCATGGACACCATTATAAATCTAACCCACAGAGCTTGCAATCCATCACAGCTAACCAATAAAAAAAAAAAAAAAAGGCAGTTGACAACCCAGGGGGATGAGAAGTAATGATATACCCGTGCAAGGGAAGTGGAGGAGTTAAATATTAAGAATATGGCTATTAATGTAAAATTTCACCTACAAAGCTTGCAATCACCAATGCAGCCAACAAAACCTAAAGACAGAAAGTGACTGGGTGTTGACAGACGGAACCCGTGGGGGCATGAGGAGTAATAGTATACCCCTGAGAAGAGAGAAAGGGGGGGGGGGGAGTAAAAGGTAAACATGGATACCATTGTTCCAATTCTTGCCCACAGAGCTTGCAATCTACCACCATCACAGCTAACAAACTGCCCCCCCAAAAAAACTGCAGTTGACAGAACTAGGAGATGTAATGGAGGATATAACCTTGAGTAGAGGGGGGGGAAGAATGAAATATTGCTACCACTGCTGTAAACCTCGTCCACAGAGCTTGCCATCTACCACAGCTAACAAAACCTGCTTCGCAAAAATAACTGCAGCTTACAGCCAGAACCAGGGGGGGGGGGGGGCTGAGAAATAGGATACATCTGGCAAGGCGCGATATTAAAAACACGGTCACTAAGGCTGAAAATCTCACCAGCAGAGCATGCAATCTAATATATCAAAAAAAAAGGGGGGGGGGGGGTTTACATGGTCACTAGGGCTGTAAGCCTTGTCTGCAGAGCTTGCAATTCATTACCAACACAGCTGACAAAACCTGTTGCCAAGTGACTGGTTGATATTTCTCGGCCCTCCTGGGTTCTATTTCCCCTAACAAGGAGCAAAACTAGTAAGAACACCGGCACTAATGCTGTAAATTGTGCCTGCAGAGCTTGCAATCTATTATCACAGCCAACAAAACCGATTCGAAAAACAAAAGATCACAGTCTAGTCAACTAGAACTCAAGCAGGCTGAAAACGACCCCTGCAAAGCAGCACTGTATTAAGAACATGGTCACAAAGGCTGCAAACCTTGCCTGCAGAGCTTGCAATCCATTACCAACACAGATAACAAAACCTGTTGCCAAAAAACAAAAAGAACGAACAGTTGATGGATAGAACCCAGGAGGGCCGAGAAATAATGCCCCTGCAAGAACACACGAACGCTGTAAAGCTTGCCTACAGAGCTTGCAATTAATAACCATCAGATAAACCCTGTGCCAAAAAAAAAAAAAAAAAAAAAAAGACTGGGTGACAGAACCTGGGGGGGAGGGGGTGGGGGTTAGAGATAAATGATATTCCATGGCAAAGGATTAATGACAAGGTAAGGCTGTAACTCTAGCCTGCAGAGCTTGCAATCTATTACAAAACACAGAAAAATAAAATTGTTTCCAAAATAATAAATATGACTGGCTGATAGATGGAACCCAGGAGGGCTCCGAAAAATGCCTACAGAGCTTGCAATCCATTACCAAAACACAGAAAATAAATAATGACTGGCTGATAAGATTTTCCCATATAAAAAAATAAAAAAGTAGAGTTTTTTTTTAATAAATTTAATGGGAAAAAAAATATAAACAGTAATAAGAAAATTATAATATATTGATCGATCTGCAGTGGACAGAGGTGGGGGGTGAGAAGTAATAATATACCCCTGAGAAAGGGGGGGGGGATTTATTAACCCCTTGGGGTGAGGGGGATTTATTAACCCCTTGGGGGGGACGTAGAGGGGGGCAGTAAATCGGGACCTCAGTCAGGGGAGGGTGCCTTCTCACCCCCAGGGAAGGAAGTGTCCCCCCAGGCATGGAGTACTCACCTCTGGGAAGGAATCCTTGGCGAACACATGTAGTAGCGCAGTCTTCCCGCACTGGCTGTCTCCCACCACCACGATCTTACATTTGACATTCTGGTTGGGATCCATGATGGATTTGCTGGCCAGTTTCTGGCTGCTCCTTCTCTCCTTCATTGAGTTGAACTTCTTCCTCCCTCTCCGGGGATCGCACAACTTCTATACACTTCTATGTGTGGGGGGGGAGGAGGGCGCACACAGATCCCTACAATTCCCCGTCCGCAGCACTCGCTGCTATATCCTCCGCTTCCCGGCTCCGCTCCGCTCCGCTCTCCCATCCGGTACAGAGAGGTGACTGAGCTTTGTCTACAACTCCGCACCGCTTTTATGTCTCCATAGACCCGCCCTACTCCCTCTCACTAATACAGGCTTGTGTGCGCGGCGCCATCTACAGGCCGCTCCGCAAACTGCAGCGTGTCTTCCTACAGACTGGAGAAGAGATACTTTGGGCCAGATCCACAACGGCAAGTTCTAAGATGCGCGGCGTATCTTCGTTTTGTATCTGCAAAACAAGATACGCCTGAATGTGGCATAGAGGGCCAGATTCAGGTAGAGTTAGGCTGGAGTATCCATTGATCCGCCAGCCTAACTGTCACTTTAAGCCGGCGTTTTTGTTTTCTGTAACCAGAAAACAAGAAACGCCGGGTTGGAGTTCCGATGCGATCAGCGCAATTGAATTTCGCCATCGCATCGTTACTTCAACTTAAAAATGGCGCCGGGGGCGTTCCCGCCGATTTACGCTCAAAAAATATGTTAATCAGCGGGAATCGGCAATTCACGAGGGAATTCGGGCGCGACGCAGTGACTTTACGACGCTTCCGGAAGCGATACGGGGCGTATAGATAAAGCAGCCCCCTAGTGGAGTATCCTATGTTAGGTATAGCCGTCGTCATCGCGTCGAAAAAAAAAAATCGCGTCGCTTGCGTAAAACGTTCATGAATGGGGATGTGACGTCATTGACGTTCACTGACAGAATTTGGAGCATGCGCACTGGGATGCATTGACACTCGACGCATGCGCAGTACGTTCGCCGCGGGATCGCGCTTAGTTTAAATAATACACGCCCCGTACCTGCCCAATTTGAATTCCGCCGGCTCATTTTCGATACGCTGCCGCAACTTTAGGAGCAAGTGCTTCATGAATAACAGCACTTGCTCCTAAAATTTCGGCAGAGTAACGTAAATGAGATGCGTTACTCTGGAGTAAAGAAACTCTCATCTACCTGAATCTGGCCCAGAGCCGACTGACGTAAGTCTGATGCCACGTACACACGGTCGTTTTTTGCGATGAAAAAAAACAACGTTTTTTAAAACGTCATTTAAATTGATCGTGTGTGGGCAAAACGTCGTTTTTTGTCTTAAAAAAAACAACAACAAAAAAATTCCAACATGCTTGAATTTTTTGTGTCGTTTTTCAAAACGTCGTTTTTTGTTTCACAAAAAGTCACCGTGTGTAGCAAAAACGTTGTTTAAAACGACGTTTTTCAACCCGCGCATGCCCAGAAGCTAGTTATGAAGCGAGCTTCAATGGAAGAGTGGTGAACGTAACCTCGCTTTTTGTGAAAAAAACGATGGTGTGTATGCAAAATTGTCTTTGAAAAGTGACGTTTCAAAAACGTCGTTTTTTACTTCACAGAAAACTTCGTTTTTTTCATCGCAAAAAATGATCGTGTGTACGCGGCATTAGTACACCGTCGTATCTATGTTGCATTTTTACGCTGGCCACTAGGGGCATTTCCGTCTATTTTCCGCGTCGAGTATGCAAATGACCTAGATACGCCGATCCATGAACGTACGTACGCCCGGCGCATTTTCTTACGTCGTTTGCGTAAGGCGTTTTCCGGCGTAAAGTTACCCCTGCTCTATAGAGGCGTACGCAATGTTAAAGAGGATGGCCCCTTAAAAAAAAATTATTAAAAGCCAGTAGCTACAAATACTGCAGCTGCTGACATTTAATATTAGGACACTTACCTGTCCTGGAGTCCAGCGGCATCTGCAGCAGAGGACTAACGATCGCTGCTGCTCCCCCCTCCACCCACGGTGAGGGAACCAGGAAGTGAAGCGCTCCAGCTTCACTGCCCGGTTCCCTACGGCGCATTCGCGAGTCGCGCTGCGCCCGCCGATTGGCTCCCGCTGTGTGCTGGGAGCCGAGTGTTTCCAGCACACAACGGGAAAAACCTGTCTTTTGCCCGAGACTGCGAGCCGGAAGTGGGTGCAAATACCTGTCTTTAGACAGGTATCTGCACCCCCCTCCCCCCTGAAAGGTGTCAAATGTGACACCGGAGGGGGGGAGGGTTCCGATCAGCGGATCTGCACTTTAGGGTGGAGATCCGCTTTAAGTATGGATGTCGGGACAGCGTCGAATTTTACATAGTTTACGCAAAACATTCGCGAATAGGGATTTGCGTAAGTTACGTTAACGTCGAAAGCATTGACTATTTGCGACGTGATTTCGCGTATTGCACACTGGGATACCCCCACGGGCGGCACATGCGGCATTAAAAAAACTGTCATTTACGTGGGGTCACGATGATTTAACATAAATCACGCCCACATCTGAGACATTTGAATTGCGCGGGCTTACACCGACACAATTACAGCGCAACTTACGGCGCAAATTCTTTCTGGATAAGGAACCTGCCGCTCTAAGTTACGGCGGCGTAGTGTATCTTAGATACACTACGCCTGCCTAAAGATAGGCAGTTCTTTGTGGATCTGGCCCTTTGTATCCAGAGAGCTCCATGTATGGTCAGAGCTCATCGATCTTTTCCTTCCATACAACCTGGACCTACACGCTTCAATCTGATTGTACGACCTGCAAACAGTCACTTATTAGGTCCTCCCCCAGTGCAGAACAATAAGGCTGCATTTACACCTTGGCGACAAAACGCCTGACGCTCGATACGCTGGAGGGGCGAATTTCCATTGCTGTCTATGAGATGGTTCACATCTCACGCCGAACGCCGAAACGCCGTACGCCTGCCGCCTGAAAAAAAGTCCCGGACCCTTTTTTTAGGCGGCATTGGCGTTCGGCCATAGACAACAATGGAAAGGATTTGTTAAAAAAAAAAAAAAAGGTTAATCAAATCGCGGCAGAATAAGCCGTGTACGCGGCGTTACTTGTCGCCTAGATGTGAATGCAGCCTAAGGACAACCCCACAGAACTATGCAGATGCTGCTCTGATCAGATAACCATAAACAATTGATAGATAAACAAAAAATAAATAAATAAATTGAAGGCGCACACACCTTTTATAAATCTTGTTATTTATTTCCTCAATAAACAAAAGAAAACATCATACACTTTAGACCAGAATATTAATGCAAATTCAAGATCCAATCACCTTGCTTAGCAGCCATCAATTCAAAAAAGAGTCAAATAAATAACAAAAGGGTATTTTCTTAGGCATGCGCACAGGGTGTGCCAGATGTGCCTGGGCACACCCTAATCACCCCATCTGGCGCAGGTCCCCCCTGTTTAGAGTCTGGATATTTTACCAAAGCACCTAAAAAATATATATATATATATATATATATAAAATAAACACAAAAATTGTAAAAAAATATAAAAAAATAAACTACTGACACCATCCTCTGCCCTAATGACACTGTCAGTACATATAGTACACGTGCACACAGACTTATATGTGTTGGAGCTTTGGGGTGCACACCCTTATGCAATAGGCTGCACACGCCTATGGGTATTTTATTTAACTGGGCAGGAATCTAATCCATACCATTTATCAAATGAAATATCAATCCACATCTACATAGATCCCAACTGTCCCTGATTTAGAGCAATGTCGCTCTGTCCCTCTTTCCTCTTCATTTGTCCCTCATGTTGGTCTGATCTCTATATTTGTATATAAAATGCACTTTTTATTTTTCAAAAAGTGTTTTCCGGCACTAAACCTTTCATCTAATTTCTAAATTGCTGCATTTGTAAATTCCATAAGCCAATATGCGAGAATTGCTGGACACAATTGATGGGCACAGTGGCGAGAATTGCTGGGCACAGTGGTGACAATTGCTGGGCACAGTGGTGACAATTGACGGCACAGTGGTGACAATTGACGGCACAGTGACTGCGTTTGATGGCATGGCATAGTGGTAACAATTGATAGCACAGTGGTAACAATTGATGGCACAGTGGCTGCGTTTGCTGGCACAGTGGCTACGTTTGATAGCATGGCACAGTGGCTGCATTTTATGGCACAGTGGCTGCGTTTGGCATGGCAATTTATGGGCACAGTGGTGACAATTGATGGGCACAGTGGTGACAATTGATGGCACAGTGGTGACAATTGATGGCACAGAGGCTACAATTGATGGCACAGTGGCTGCGTTTGATGGCACAGTGGCTACGTTTGATAGCATGGCACAGTGGCTGCATTTTATGGCACAGTGGCTACGTTTGATAGCATAGCACAGTGGCTGCATTTTATGGCACAGTGGCTGCGTTTGGCATGGCAATTTATGGGCACAGTGGTGACAATTGATGGGCACAGTGGTGACAATTGATGGCACAGTGGTGACAATGGGCACAGAGGCTACAATTGATGGCACAGTGGCTGCGTTTGATGGCATGGCACAGTGGTGACAATTGATGGGCACAGTGGCGATAAATGATGGCACAGTGGCTGCGTTTGATGGCATGGCACAGTGGCTGCATATGATGGCATGGCACAGTGGCGACAATTGATGGCACAGTGGTGACAATTGATGGCACAGTGGCGACAATTGATGGCACAGTGGCTGCATTTGATGGGCACAGTGGCTGCATTTGATGGGCACAGTGGCTGCCTTTGATGGGCACAGTGGTTGCAATTGGTAGGCACAGTAGCTGCATTCGATGGGCACAGTGAGGCTGCAGTTGTTTTTTTTTTTCGTTTGTTTGCGCCCCCTCAAAAATTTTGAGCACCAGCCGCCACTGAGTACAAAGACAAGTGTGTCTTGCCCACTAGTGATGAGCGGAATACGCCATATTCGATTTCGTGATATTTCGCGTTAATATCGAATATTCGTAATATTTTATAAAAAAAATAAAAAATTGCGAAATTTCGCAATTTTTTTTGGGATAAAATATCACGAATATTTGAAATTTACGAATATTCGCTATATTTTATTAAAAAAAATAGCGAAATTTCGCATATGCGAAAGCGAAAATGATTGCGAAATTTCGCTATTTTTTTTTGGATAAAATATCACGAATATTAGATATTTACGAATATTCGCTATATTTTATAAAAAAAAAAGAAATTTCGCTAGTGCGAATGCGAAATTGATTGCGAAATTGATTGCGAAATTTGAAAAAATATGAATATTCGAAATAGCGAATATTCGCCGCGATATTCGAGTTATTCGCGAATACTCGAATATGCAATATTGCCCACAGTCAAGCATGGTGGTGGGAGCGTCATGGTCTGGGGCTGCATGCGTGCTGGAGGCATTGAGGGAACCATGAATGCCAACATGTATTGTGACATACTGAAGCAGAGCATCACCCCCTCCCTTCGGAGACTGGGCCGCAGGGCAGTATTCTAACATAAGAACCCCAAACACACCACCAAGACAACCACTGCCTTGCTAAAGAAGCTGAGGGTAAAGGTGATGGACTGGCCAAGCATGATTCCAGACCTAAACCCTATTGATCATCTGTGGGGCATCCTCAAACGGAAGGTGGAGTAGCACAAAGTCTCTAACATTCACCAGCTCCATGATGTCATCATGGAGGAATGAAAGAGGACTACAGGGGCAACCTGTAAAGCTCTGGTAAACTCCATGCCCAAGACATTAAGGCAGTGCTGGAAAATAATGGTGGCCGCACAAAATACAGTATTGACACTTTGGCCCCAATTTGGACATTTTCCCTTAGGGGTGTACTCACTTTTGTTCCCAGCGGTTTAGACATTAATGGCTGTGTGTTGAGTTATTTTGAGGGGACAGCAAATTTACACTGTTATACAAGCTGTGCACTCACTACTTTACATTGTAGCAACGTTTAATTTCTTCAGTGTTGTCACATGAAAAGATAGAAGAAAATATTTACAAAAATGTGAGGGGTGTACGCAATTTGGTGAGGTACTGTATACAGTAATGGCGGCGATTAGCTAATTATAACAGGACTGTGATAGTACGGCGGGCGTTCTGACACTGGCTAGCTGGCACTGACATCACCAGTGACACTAACACAATGATCAGTGCTAAAAAAATTCACTGTCACTGTACTAATGACACTGGGTAGGGGGGGGTTAACATCTGGGGCACTCAAAGGGTTAACTATGTACGCAGGGAGTGCAATGTAACTGCACTGTGTGCTGTTTTACTAATGCCCCGTACACACGATCAGATTTTTCCTTGGAAAAAAAAATCCAACTTTTTTCCAATGGAAAATCCCGCTCAAGCCTGCCTTGCATACACACAGTCACACAAAAGTCCTCTGAACTTTCGACCGTCAAGAACACGGTGACGAGACAATAAAATAAAGTTCAATGCTTCCGAGCATGCGTCAAATTGTTTCCAAGCATGCGTTGGAATTTTTTCCGATCAGAATTTTTTCCGTCGGAAAAATTGAGAACCAGCTCTCAATCTTTTGCTGTCGGAAATTCTGCCAGCAAAAGTCTGATGGAGCCTACACACGGTCAGGCCCCGTACACACGGCCGAGGTTCTCGCCAGAAACCAGCGAGAACCTCGCTGGGAGCTGCATTCCAGCGAGAACCTCGGCCGTGTGTACGCTCTCTGCTCGCCCCGCCCGTCGGGAAACCCGTCGAGCAAATAGAGAACAGGTTCTCTATTTGCTCGACGGCCCGTCGGGATGAATGGCTGGTTGCCATTCCCGACTGGCGGGTTGCAGATTCTGTAAGCCGGCAGAGAACCTCGATGGGCGGAACGATGTGTTCCGCCCGTCGAGGTTCCCTGTCGTGTGTACGGGGCTTCAGAATTTTTGTTCAAAAGCTCACTTCGGACTTTTGCTGGCGGAATTTACGATCGTGTGTACGGGGCATTAGGGACAGGGGAGGGCTGGCAGGGGGGGCAGGGTGGAAATCTCCCCCTGGGCCGGTGACACTATGCACAGTCACCGAAATTTTTTTTTCGTTTTTTGTTCCGTTTCGTATGGTCCCGTCTGTTCGTTTCCGTTCGTTTTTCTGAAGACGCCCGTTTTCCCGTTCGTTTGTCGTACGACGTGATTTTTTCGTATTCCCATCGTTTCGTATTTCCGTTACCGTTTTATTTTCGTACATGCGGGATGATTCGTTATTCTGTTTAATTCATGTTCATTTCTTGTTAGACAATAATTATCGTGAATTTTCATCAATTTGCTTTCTGTGTATCTTGAATGCTTTTCTTTTGTTAGTGTCAGTTGTATGTTCATTGTTCAATTAAATCTATAACAAAAGAATTTCATTATGTATATTGAATGAATTCCTTTTTCTGTTTGTATTGTGTATTCAAAATACTGAAGGCAAATCTTTTGTTATAGGTGTCATATCAACATACGAAAATAACAAAAGAAACAGGTTCAAATGCAAATCTTTTGTTTATGTTTTTTTTGAGTGGCCAGAGAGTTAGGCTGGCCATACATGATACAATTGTCTGTGCAATTTTCTTTAGATTTACCTTCAACTATGTAGTGCAAGGGCCTGCCTGATTGCATACAATTGAAAGTGTTGTTTAGTTTGACCTCATATATGGTTTTTGGTAAATCTAAAAGAAAATTGTACAAGAAAATTGAACATGTATGGCCAGCCTCAGTGACTGAAAGCAGCTTCTCTTTTGTGCTTTGAGTACACTTGTACAGTAAAGCCAAATAAACTTTTCTGTGGATTTTCATTTGAAGGGAGATCAGTTGGCCAGACTTTTGAACACGTTTCTTTTGTTATTTTCGTATGTTGATATGACACCTATAACAAAAGATTTGCCTTCAGTATTTTGAATACACAGAAAACAGAAAAAGGAATTCATTCAATATACATAATGAAATTCTTTTGTTATAGATGTCATTGAACAATGAACATACAACTGAAAACGAACACAAAACGGATTTAAACAAAATACACAATGCAAACCTCTTGATACAGATTTCATTTTCGTTATTTTGTCGTTTTCGTTTTGTCGTTTTTTCCCGTCGGATCGTTCGTTCGTATTTGCGGTCGTTCGTTATGCGGCTCATCCGTTATGCCGTCGTTTTCGTATTTTGGTGCTTTACCGTTTTCGTATGTACACATTATCCCGCGGGTACGAAAATGAACATTTTCGTACGAAAATAACATTCGTACGAACGGGAATGCACATTTCTACCGAACGCCACTACCAAATGCTGTTTTTGCAGTGCAAGAATATGCTTGCTGGAGCTCTGTTAACACAGGTCATGGCCGCTGCTCACCTCCCACGGTGCAGCCATGCCTCTGTCAGCTCCGAGGTAGATGGCTGCAGAGCTGAGCTATGTCTCGTCTCACACATAGCTCAGCCTCATCGCACACCAACGCTGACATCCCCTTCTCTATCTGCACAGTGGGAGGTGACTCTGTGCGGACCCTGATGTAAGGGGGGCCTCTGTGCAGACTCTCGTGATCATGAAAAATCTTAAATCTGTTTTCCTCGATCCATCACTTTTCCACGCTCTATGGGCCACTTGACTGGACTTGCCCCCCAGGCCTAAGGCTGCCAGCCCTCCCCTGATTAGGGATGTTCCGGTTTTTGTCTCTCTGTTTTTTTGAGTACAAAAACCAGCACATCCTTGCTGTCAGTAGAGAGAGCTGTGTTGTTTACAACACAGATCTCCCTCCTGTCACTCACTTCGACAATTGGCAGGCCCCAGGGATCGGCATGTAAAGAAGCCAGTGAGACCGCAGCCGAGTGGGCTCGCGCGTGTTCCCCCTACCCGGAAATGCAGAATAGCAGAATTTCTAGTCGCCATAGCGACCTGGCTCCTGGGATCTGTCAAGCTCTACTTTATTGCAGTGAAGGGATTCTCTGCAGTTAAAGTACTGGTCCTAAGGCCAGACACTTTATTGTATTCAGATATGTGCCATTATTCTTCAAAATTAGCATCCAAAACCAAGCCACAGGCACATCTAATATGACATCTGTTACTTTTCACTTTTTAATATGTATTACTGAATCTTTTTCTTTTTTTTTTGCCTGTGGTTTGTAATTAAAAAGCGTGTTTCTTTTATGTTGGCACACTGCCCGTAGTTTAGAAATGGAGCACGATTCAAGATTAGGAATACATTTAAAAGCTGATGTCATGTTATTAGCAAGAATAGGGTGTGGAAGCTGCTGTGGCTGCACATAACTGGATACACATCTATTACCTGGCCTGTCTTTCTGAGATTGAACTCACCTGATGATGGGTGCGCTTACCTTCTGTGCTAACCGCAATGATGTCATTTTCCCTAATTTATATCAACAGTTACCAATGAAAATGATAAATATTATGACAGGCAATGTTACACACCATACTCCTATTCACACCTGAGCAATTTACAGTGGGTATCCACACATATGTATATACAGAGGAACCTCGGATTGCGAGTAACGTGGTTAACGAGCGTTTCGCAATATGAGCACTGTATTTTAAAAAATTTGTAACTTGGTTTGCGAGTGTTGCGAGCACGATTCACGCCAAAGCGGTGTGCAGTACTGCGTTTGGCCTGAAGTGGGGGAGTACCGAAGCCGAGCAGATCCGAATTTCGCCGATCGCAGCCAATCGGCGCTGTTCGGAAATGCACAGAAAGGCCAGAGGGCAGCTCGGGAACAAAGTCTTGCCGAGGTCATCCGAGGTGTCCTCGGGCCTTTTTGGCCGTTTCCGAGGCTCCGCAGCGCCCCCGTCTCTGGCCGCATGCGGTATTGCATGGCATTGAAGTCAATGTAGAACAAATTATTTTAGTTTGACTTCAAAGGGGAAACTCGTTTTGATATGCGAGTACTTTGGATTACGAGTATTCTCCTGGAACGGATTATGCTTGCAATCTGAAGTTCAACTGTATATATATATATATATATATATATATATATATATATACACACACTGATACATTTGCAGGTATGATTGCTCTGTTGAAAAACAATAGACTTATTAGGCAGAAAAAAAATAATTACCAAGAATTGATAAGCTGTATTTATATGTTTGCTTTTGAGTTTAATACCACTGTCAGTAACACGACTAGGGTAGTTCAGATACCTTACTACCCCATCTCAAACCATGTACCAATGGTTAGAATCTGTCCCCAGCACCAAAACCACCTTGAGGACTCACTAACTGACCACAGACCCCTTCCACCTTACTACCCAGTAGTAAAGACTGAACCAGAACAACCAGGAGGAATCCATACCTGAGAAGGGTCCCACCATTTCCCCAAATACCTGATGTTGTATACCCATCATCAAGGACCCAACCACAAACGACCATCTTCCACTACAATTTCTGCCTCCAACTGATGTGCCTCTGCTCCATCCTCAGGGCTGTCTTTAAGGCAGGGCAAATGGGTCAGCTGCCACGGCCCTGTCATTGTTGTGGGGACCAAAGCAGCTGCCTCATACTTGCCAACTATCCCAGTTTAAATTCCCTTGTCCCTTGAAGTTTTATTCCTTTGCTGTGTCCTGATATCTCAGTGTGAAGTGCTGCTACTAATGCTTCCCAGCTCTGCCCTATTGTTGTGTACAGATGACTCACCTGCAGACCCTGTGTTTACGTGTAAAAAACGTCATTCATGTATAAATAACAGGAGCATTCCTGTAAATAGCGGCGGCATTTGTATGTAAATATCTGAGGCCGGCGGCATTCATAAGTAAATAAAGGCAGCATTCATATGTATATCATGCCCCTCTGCAGTGAAGAGATGATGTGCGCAGTATTACTGTACAGTAATCTCTAGCAACCAATCAATGTGCTGTAATCTCTAGCAACTAATCAGTGAGCAATAATGTGTGCTGTAACCTCTAGCATCCAGTCAGTAAGTGGTAATGATATTCTGTAACCTCTGGCAACCAATCGCAATCACTGCCTGATCTAATACAGTAAATTGATTTTAAAGTGGTTGTAAACCCAACCACAGGTAAGCCTAGATTAAGGCTTACCTGTAGGTACAAGAAATATCTCCTAAACCTACGAAGTTGAGGAGATATTTGCTGAAAACACTGCACTGATGTCTACGACGCAGGTGCACTGAGCGTGCCGCCTTTGTGAATGGGATAATGGGGGATCTGCCTGTCCCGCGCCCATGCGCGGGAGTGACTTCATCGCTGCTTCGGCCAGTCACAGTGCCGGAACGGCGATACCCGGAAGAAGCGCAGAAGGGACATGGCGGCAGCAGAGGAGGTCAACGAGAAGCGCTTCTGGGGCCTCGATCTCAGGTAAGTCATTTATAATGAGCTAATATGCTTTGCATACTAGTTCATTATGCCTTTCTCTTGCAGGGTTTTTTCTTTAGAAGAAAAAAAAACGGCTTTACTTCCTCTTTAAGTCTAGCTGATATTTATTGTATGTCTCAGAGCAGGTGAAGAGCAAAATTGCATGGGGGAGGGGAGCAAGATTTTTTTTGCCCAGGGTCCAATCAACATTAAAGACTAGTGATGAGCGGAATACGCCATATTCGATTTCGCGATATTTCACGAATATATAGAAAAATATTCACGAAATATTCGTTAATATCGAATATTCGTGATATTTTATAAAAAAAAAAAAAAATTGCGAAATTTCGCTAATGCGAATGCGAAATTTCGCTAATGCGAATGCGAAATTTCGCTAATGCGAATGCGAAATTTCGCTAATGCGAAATTGATTGCGAAATTCTCGTCCGCAAATGCGCATGCGCGCGAACAACACGCGAAAACGGAGATCATTTCCTGGATTACTAAACTAATATGCACTAAACACTAACCCTACTTACACAAACTTATATGACTAAACTAAAGCTAATTTTTTATTTTTTTTATACACAAAACACAGAAGGGCAGAGAAAGTATTTGCGAATATTCGTAATACGAATATTCGCATCGCGAATATTCGGCAACATAAAACGATCGCCTCAGCTACTCGGCCCAGGGTCTCTAATCATACCAGCAATGCTTTTAGACATCGATGGAGATCACTAGGATGTGATCTGTTTTAAAAATAAATTTGAAAAAATACGAATATTCGCAATAGCGAATATTCATCGCAATATTCGATTTATTCGCGAATACTCGAATATGCAATATTCGTAACGAATATTCGCAATGCAAATATTCATGAGCATCACTGTTAAAGACAGCCCTGCCCACCCCTACCATCTATACAGCTCCTCCCTGTCTCTCCGTGACTCCTCCAATCCGGTAAGAGCAAGTTCTTTTCTCTGACCAGCCCCTGACTTAACCTATTCCCATCTGGTAGTTACTTCCACCCCGTCATGTATGTCCTGCGCTTACATTTCTTTCCAGCTGCGTACATGTCTTTTACTGGGTTTAAAACATGGTGGATGTTGCATTTACCAATGACAGCTGCTTTTTTTGACACTCTTCACTTGGTAATCATTATTTTTTTACATGGCGCCCTGTGAAGGCCACACTTTTTGATCTTCTAAATTCACATTTGCTGCACATTAGCCAAACTGTAAATTCAGACTGAGCCAAGAATCTCTTTACTTGCAATGGGTCTTTGTGTATAATGAGTCCCATTCGTATTTATGGACTGCCCCTGTTAGACACATATGGATGTATTTAAATAAAAGCAGCTTTGTGCCTCCCCCCCTTACATCCACTTGTATGCCAGAGCTGTCAACAGAGGAGGACAGATACAGTTGGGTGGGCAGTTGGGTACAAGCACAAAGTCATTCTGGGCATCTGGTTTAGGAGATTAGCTAGTCAGTGTATTTGCAGCTCTGCCTGCTAGTGAACATAGATTTTGTTCTTTATTCCAATTTATTTAAAGAATACGGTGCTAACAAGGCCTCACTGCTCCCCTCCCCCCGCCTCCCTCGTTATATTATATAAATGCAGAGGCGGCTCATTAATTAGGAAAATTAGGTGGTCGCCTAAGGCCTCACACTCACAGGGGCCTCACGGGAGCCTAACTTACCCAGTGCATTACCCCAGTTTTGAGGGACAGGGGACCTTAACGCTGCTGTACTCAGGCAGCGTTAAGATACCTGACTCAGGAGCGGGGCCGCTAGCGTCCCTAACAACCAGTGAATATCGATGACACCACCCCTTGTGACGTCAATGACCCAGCGTGCCCTCAGTCAATGTCCTCACAAGGGGGCGGGTTCACCAGGTGACATCACTTGTTAAAAGGGGCTTTGAGATTTCGATAAGCCCCCTGCCCGCAGACCCCCCACAACCACCGGCCAGGGTTGTGGGGAAGAGGCTCTTGTCCTTAAATTATTTTTCCCATCATGGGTGTGAGTGGGGCCCCATGTCAAGTTTTGCCTAAGGCTTTACAAAGCCTAGAGCCGCCTCTGTATATATACTACATGCTACACACCTGGGATTCTACCTGCTTGGGTTTATATTAGCTTGGGGGCTTTTCCATCCTGTCCACTGAGCAACAAACCAAATTGTTACAATAAACGATACATTTTTAAATTTTCTTTCTACTATTTCAGGGGTCTCCAAACTTTCTAAACAAAGGGCCAGTTTACTGTTATTCAGACTTTAGGGGGTCCGGACTATAGTCAGTGAGAGTAGAAAATGCCCCAGCATCAGTGGAAGTAGACCAATTCTCAGGCTTGATGGTCAGTGGGAGTAGACTATATCTCAGACTTGATGGTCAGTGGGAGTAGACTATATCTCAGACTTGATGGTCAGTGGGAGTAGACCATATCTCGGGTTTGATGGTCAGTGGGAGTAGACCATATATGAGACTTGATGGTCAGTGATAGTAGACCATATCTCTGACATGATGGTTAGTGGGAGTAGACCATATCTCAGGTTTCATGGTCAGTGGGAGTAGACCATATCTCAGGTTTCATGGTCAGTGGGAGTAGACCATGTCTCAGGCTTGATGGACAGTGGGTATAGACCATATCTCAGACTTGATGATCAGTGAGTGTGGACCAATTCTCAGACTTGATGGTCAGCGGGAGTAGACCATATCTTAGCTTTGATGGTCAGTGGGAGTAGACCATATCTCGGGGTCTGATCTTCAGTGGGAGTAGACCATATATCAGACTTGATGGGCAGTGGAAGTAGACCATATCTCGGGGTTTGATGGTCAGTGGGAGTAGACCAGTGCTGGCCCAAGACATTGTGTTGCCTGGTACCAAAAAGGAAATGCTGTCCCCCCAAAAAAATTACGCCCACCAAAATGCCCCCACATCCATTATTTGATATCATGATAACTAAAGTGGACCTATCATGGCTCTATACATGTACTGTATATAGGAGTATAAAAAGGACCTGTTATGGCTCTATACATGCAATTAGCCCCCACAGTGGAGCGGAGAGCGTAACAGGAGGAGCGGTGGGGCGGCAATTAGCCCCACAGTGGTGTTGAGAGTGGAGCTGGCGGAATGGGATGGCGGGCGGGCGGCAAAGTGAAAGTGCCGCCTGGTACAATGGTATCATCGGGTCCCATGGTAGGGCCGGCCCTGGAGTAGACCATATGTCGGGTTTTATGGTAAGTGGAAGTAGACCATATCTCTGGGTTTGATGGTCAGTGGGAGTAGACCATATCTCAGGCTTGATGGTCAGCGGGAGTAGACCATATCTCAGGCTTGATAAGCAGTGGGAGTAGACCATATCTCGGGTTTGACAGTCAGTGGGAGTAGACCATATCTCAGGTTTGATGGTCAGTGGGAGTAGACCATATCTCGGGGTTTTGATGGTCAGTGGGAGTAGACTATATCTCAGACTTAATGTGCAATGGCAGTAGACCATATCTTAGACTTGATGGGCAGTGGGAGTAGACCATATCTCAGGTTTAATGGTCAGTGGGAGTAAACCATATCTCAGACTTGATGGTCAGTGGGAGTAAAAACGAGACTGTGCTTGTGGTCGAAAGGAGGAGGAATACTGCCCTATCAATGGTATTAGTGGAAGGAATTATACCTCATCATTGGTGTCAGTAGAAGGAACAGTGCCCCAATTATTGGTGTCCATGGAAGAAATTGTGCCACAATATTGGTGTCAGTGGGAGGAATGGTACCTCATCGTTGGTGATAGTAGAAGGATTAGTGCCTTGTATCAGTGGGAGAAACAGTGCCCCAAGAGAAGGTAAAGGGCCACATCTGGCCAGTGGGCCACAGTTTGGGGACTACTATACTATATTAATAAATGTTATATCCTCTTAAAGTGGTAGTAAACTTTTTTTTCCCTCTTTAACCTAAAGGAAAGCTTATAATAAAGCCTGTAGCCAAAATGAATATCCCCTAAAAGTGCACCACGTAAAAGATATTCTAGCAAACAGCAGCCAGTGACGTCACTGGCGCATATGCTCGGAAGGAACGGCATACCTGTACAGTTCCTTCAGAGCTGTGTGCTGCAGCAGAGACTCCCACGCACGCAGCAGTGACGCCAGTGTGTTTAGGCCAATCAGATGGCCGGAGGCATGGAGCCCCAGAAGTCGGAAGGAAGACTGGTTAAAAATGGAAGCCTCTGCAGTGGTTACAGCATGCTGCTGGAGGGCTTAGTTTTAAGGTAAGCTAGCACATTATGATATTGCGTCTTGCAGGTGGAAACCTTTTTTTATTACATTTTTTTAAAGACTTTACTACTGCTTTACAAGGGTGATTCTAGAGATAGAGATTTTATCCATATTTGCTTGAAACGTGGAAGAAACAGGAATGGTCTAGCTAAAACTGCACTAACCAGCACTAAACAGGAGAGTAGGACAGATGAAGATATTAAAACACATTAGTAAACAAATTGTGGTGTCTCCAAACTGCCACTAGCTATCAGTATACTATACAACAATACAGTGTTAATTTTGTTGACTAAAGCATTTTTGTCAACTAAATTACAACTATTTTAGTCAACTAAAATATGATTAAAACGGAAACAATTGAGATGACTAAAATACGACTAAAACAAAAAAGGGCATTTTGTACAAAAGAGTATGACTAAAACTAAATAGAAATTTGACTGCAAAATTATTATTATACAGGATTAATATAGCGCCAACAGTTTACGCAGCGCTTTACAATATAAAAGGGAGTCAATACAATAAAATACAAGAGGATTAAGAGGGCCCTGCTCAGAACAGCTTACAATCTTATAGGGTGGGGCAGGTAGTACAAAAGGTTGTAACTGTGGGGAATGAGCTGATGGAGGTGGTAAAACATTAGTTGGAGACTGGTCTGTAATGCATGTTCAAACCTTAAAGGGGTTGTAAAGGTAAAACATTATTTTCCATAAATAGCTTCCTTTACCTTAGTGCAGCCCTCCTTCACTTACCTCATCCTTCCATTTTGCTTTTAAATGTCCTTATTTGTTCTGAGAAATCCTAATTTCCTGTTCTTCTGTGTGTAACTCCACACAGTAATGCCTGGTGTGGAGAAAGCCTCTTGAGGGGGGAGGGGGCGAGCAGGTGTGTCAGGACACCCTCTACTTTGAAGATAGAGAAAGGAGCTGTGTGTTAGTGGGCGTCCTGACACTCCTGCCCGCCCCCTCCCCCTCAAGAGTCTTTCTCCACACCAGGAAGAAAGCCTTGCATTACTGTGTGTAGTTACAGACAGAAGAACAGGAAGTGAGGATTTCTCCAAAGAAATAAGGACATTTGAAAGCAAAATGGAAAGATGAGGTAAGTGAAGGAGGACTGCACTAAGGTAAAGGAAGCTATTTAGGGATTTTTTTTTTTTTTACCTTTACAACCCCTTTAATACCATAAATACCATAAATAATAAAATATTAGATTTTTCACTCCAGCAATATATAATGTGTTTGGAAATTGTAGAGAAATGCTTAAATAACGCGTTACAATTTACCTAGCAAAAACATGAAATACCCCCTCAAGGGTGAGACTTTAAAGGTGACACAAACACATAATTTTTGAAAAAGTATATAACAAATGTATTTAAATATTTAAAATCAGGACATCAAACGGTGTCCTACCAAGGATAAAAGACCACGTGCAAGTGGTGTACAGATCCTATTATATAAAACAATTAAGCAGACATAAGACAGAAAAAAGTCCAACCCGACAGCCGTTTCGGTATCTGATCCTTCTTCAGGGGAAAATTATGGACGATCATTGTGTCAGAAAATTACATGTCTATTAAAAAGGAGATTTTCATGTTTTTTCTATAACTTTAGGGATGTGGTGACTTACAAACGCTGACACTCTCCTGATTGAATGAGTTTTAGTCGACTAAAATGTACTAGAGATTTTGGGCCAGATTCTTAAAAAAAACGTGTATTTTCCGCGTAGCGTAGCGTATCCCATTTACGGGCAAGTGCTGTATTCTCAAAGCACTTGCTCTGTAATTTGCGTTGGCATAGTGTAAAGGGGATGGTGTAAGGCCGCGTAATTCAAATAGGTGGGGGGAGTGCTGTATTTAAATTAAGCGCGCCCCCGTGCCGAACGAACTGCGCATGCGCCGGCCTTAAACGTAGGCCACTGCGCATGCTCCAAATACAGAGATTACGACGACAACGTAATTAACGTATAGGCCTTAGGCCTCGTACACACGATCGGACATATCCGATGAAAACGGTCCGCGGACCATTTCCATCGGATATGTCCGATCGGGAGTTTGATCCGATGGCGTGTACACACCATCGGATCAAATTCCCCGCCGCCGGACGGCGCGGTGACGCGGCGGTGACGTTGACGCCGCCACGTCACCGCCACGTCACCGCACCAGGAAGTTAAACACTTCCGCGCATGCGCCGAATCCATTCGGCGGCGGCGCGGCGGCGGTGGGGGACGACATGTCTGCTGGTAAGTGTACTAACCAGCAGACATGTCGGGCGGACAGATTCCACCGGATAGATTTCAAAGCTTGCTTTGAAATCTGTCGGGTGGACAAATCTGTCCGCTAGCCCATACACACGAGCGGAGATGTCTGCTGAAACGGTCCATCGGACCGTTTTCAGCGGACATATCCCCTCGTGTGTACGAGGCCTTACGCATACGCAAACTACGTAAACTACGTCGACGCGACGCAAAAACGCTCGGGAATCGGTGTATCGGCTAATTTGCATATTCAGCACAGAAATTTACGTAAACGCCACCTAGCGGCCAGTATTTAGTATTTAGTATCTGACGGTGTAAGTGACTTACACCAGTCGGATCCTAGCGCAATTCCGGCGTATCTTGTTTTGTGAATACAAAACAATGATATGCCGGCAGGATATTCTAATTACGCCGGTGTATCTGTAGATACACCGGCGTAATTCTTTTGAGAATCTGGCCCCTAGTCTACTAAATATGACTAAAACTAAAATAATTGCAGAAGACTAAAATGGGACTAAAACTAAAATGCCATTTTAGTCAAAAGACTAAAACTAAATCAAAAATTTGCTGCCAAAATTAACACTGCAAAAATAATAACCTGATGTAGTTCAATACAACGCAGAAAAATTACATGCAAGTATGACAGAACATTGAGCCCGGGTAGAATTATTAATTTTATTGCTAGATTTTTTTCTATAAATTAATTTTTCATTTTATTATATTGTCATTGTCTGATCATTTGGCCTTCAGCCAGCTTGAAACAATGAAAAGTGTTTGTTTTTTCTTGGAGGTGGGTGGGGGGTTGACTAACATATTTATTCACATTGTGTAAAGACAAATCTAGCATCTTATTCTGGCAAATAAATTATCCTTACGCTCACTTTTAATTGACAAACTAATTTTTCATTAGAGCTCCGTAAAATTACACTTAGCAGCTGGTAAACATACCCGCAATGGTATGAAAAGATGGAATATTATTGCTGCAGGGTACAATTATAACACATCGCTGTAATTCACAGTTGTGACATGTCGTTTTGAACTGACGCACACTTCGTAAATCGCAGAAGCATATGCTTTTCATCACATTAACATTCCACCCTGAATATTTTTTTTTTAATAATATCTGCCTATGTTCTGTCTTTCCTGCTGGAACAGTAAACAGTAAACAGTATACAGTATATTCTTAGCTGTTTTTCTATAATGAACTTAGTATCCATGCAGGTGCATCTATTATGTATAGAATTTTCGAAAACAAAAGATTGTAAGTATCCCTTAATGTATGTATCCCAAGTGACACCTCTCGCCATCCATCAACATAGATAAGCTGTAATGATTTTGCCTCTGCTGCACAGCGTTGGGGCTTAGTGCGTTGTAGTTGCCATAGCAATGACTATAACCATGAAAAAATAAAAAAAGCCGGTGAAAAAGAGATGACATTTTTCCATCCTGGCATTCATCCCATGTCACCAATTTCTACTTTAGACGAGCGGAACGGGTCAAAAACAAATGTGTGATTTGTAGTTCCTCATTTGGACACGGTTCCCCGGGAATAAGAAATTGTTGAAGCTAATGCAAACCACGGGAATGTAAATGTTCACCCATTAGATTGCAGAACATCAGTCAGTGGTAGCTAATTAACCCTTGTGTATGGGTGGACAGTACTTAGATGCTGACTGTGAGCATTAGTAAATGCACGGGACTTGCACACTGGAGGCACCAGTGATGACAGAAAATTAAAGAATACATTGGAATTAAATTTAGCATTGGAGGCCACACTGAGCTACTAATCCCACCACCCCCAATATAAAGGGAATGAATAAAAACAGACATATTTGTAGTCCAGCTCGGGTTTCATTAATTTTCACCAGCTAATCCTGTGAAGAGCACAGTTTCTTGCCATGGTTGGCTATGCTCACTCCTCCATTGTATCCAGTGAGGGAACCATGGCCGGGACAAGGGGTGGGCAGGAGGGAAGGTTGCCCTGGGCACTGTGGTTTCATGTGGGGTGGGGGGGCACCTCAAGGAGAATGGGGGAGGGCATTTGTGTTGGGAGGGGGGATATGGGGGAAGCAGGGGGTAAGTATTGTTCTGGGGGGGGGGGGTAGTGCTAAGATTGGCAATCTAGGGAGAGAGGGGAAAATGTATCACTAAAGGCTTTGTAATAGGAGAGGGTACATTTTTTGTTGGAGGGGAGCATTTGACCCTGGGGAGGGGGAATTTGGCGGCAAGGAATTTTGCTGGGAGAGGGGATTTCAGCAGGGGGTGGTTTTGTACTGGGATGAGGGGAATTTATCCTTAAGGGGTAAGCATGCAGATGATGCTCGGTGTTTTGGTGTGGGGAACTTTGCTGATACATATTGCTTATACATCTTAGGCCACATACACACGATCAGACCGGTCGGATGAAACTGGTCCGATGGACCGTTTTCATCGGACCACTCTGAAGTGGTCTGATGGTCTGATGTGCGTACACACCATCGGGCCAAAAATCAGATCAGACCAGAACGCGGTGACGTAGAACACAACGACGTGCTGAAAAAACGAAGTTCAATGCTTCCAAGCATGCGTCGACTTGATTCTGAGCATGCGCGGGTTTTGGTCCGATGCTTTTGTTTACTAACCATCGAATCTGTCCGACGGACAGATTTTAAAGCAAGTTTTAAAACTTTGGTCCGACGGACAACGGTCCGATGGGCCGTACACACCATCGAATTGGTCCGATGAAACTGGTCTTAAGACCAGTTTCATCGAACCGGTCTGATCGTGTGTACGCGGCCTCAGGGGGGGGTAGACTTTGGCATGTTTGCCCTGGGCTCTAAATGACCTTGTCCTCGCACTGGAGGGAACCATGGTTGTCATCTGGACATAAAACATGTCTGCCATACCGCCAAACATTTTCGAGATGGGAATGAGGGACACCTATTAGTAAAAGTATGTAGGCATAGGACACACCCCTGCGACGCCCCTTAACCACATGCCGAAACCCCGTCGTTGTTTTACAGCAGCAGAATCGCTCCCCTGTGTGAATCGCCGTAGCTGTATGGCGGTCACTTTAAGGGGTATAGGGGGCATGGGTCTGTCACATCACTGAGGAGCCGATGCGAGTGTCCGGAAAGAGGGACAGAGGGACTTTGTTCCAAATCAGGGACAGTCCCTCCAAATCAGGGACAGTTGGGAGCTCTGTGTCTGCCATTGTTTGCCTCCACACCGCACTGCACCCCACTAAGCAAGGGTTGATTGTTTATGTCTGCTTGTTGCCCCACAGGCTGCTCGCCTGATTACTTTCTTGTGCCTTCTAGAGGATTCTAGAAGCACAGTGAAAGAAAGAAAGGAAAGACAGCCTGCATATTTATGGGGACTCAGCCAATACCTGGGAAGGTGTGTCCAGTAGGTGGCTGAGGAGCCCAAAAATACTGAGGCCTGGAGCAGAGGGTCTGGATCCTGGAGAAAAGAAGATCGCTGGCATTACAGTGTAGGAAGACACCAGCTTTATTAAGACATTGGTGTGTACAGCACAAACAGTCAACACGCCTGAGCACTGGACATTCAGCAATGGATGTTTACTATGCAAGGTAGAAGCGCTGCTTTTTGTTTCCTGTGTGGGTCCTGGGTCCTCTGTGTGCACTGAATTTGGGGGAAAGGGTCAGATAGAGCCAGTGGCTCATTTGGGGGTGCAATACATCTCTAGGTGGTTTACAGAAAAAGGATAACATTGTTTTTGCTTTCAGCTCAGCTCAGAGTACGTGACAAATACACTGCATTTCTGTCAAGATCAACTGGTATTTTCTGTGCATGCTAAAAAAAAAAAATTAGTATGAAAAATAAAAACGAATGCATCCCCCACATCTGAGGACTTATGAGCTGCAATATATTACATATTTGTTATTGTGATCTGGACAGCTCAGAAAGCCCAAAACAGAGGAGCCGACAAATGCACCACAGGTCTTACTGTCTTTACTTGTTCTTCAGTATCGCTCTACCCCAGCTCCACCTGCCCACTAAATCGTCTGGCACATGGGCAGGCTAGAAGGGTACATCTATATACTAGAAACCAGCACTGAAGCTTGAACCCCCTCTACAGAGAGACAACATAAAACTGAAATTAAAGCACCATACATCTTTATTCCAATAACAGTCAGATGGATAGGGCAGCACAGTGGTCTAGTGGTTATCACTTTCACCTAGCAGCAAAAGGGTCGCTGGTTCGAATCTCGACCACAACACCATCTGCTTGGAGTTTGCATGTTCTCCCTGTGTCTGCGTGGGTTTCCTCCGGGTACTCCGGTTTCCTCCCACACTCCAAAGACATGCTGGTAGGTTAATTGGATCCTGGCCAAATTGGCCCAGTATATATATGTATATATGTGTGTTTGACTGTGTGTCCCAAGCGTGTCGAGATCCTCTTGGGTAAAATGACCGCACCAGCCAGGAAGACACTGGCTGCAAAAAGCACCCAGAGGCGATTCGGTTTGCATGTGTAGTGCTATACAAGTCATTCATTCATGGACAATCCTTAAAAAGCTATTTTCTTTTTCAAGCTGCCTATCCAGAAACTGGATTATTTACATCAACATCAATACTTTAACAATAATACCAGTAAGATAACCCTATGCGTCCAGCGCTATTTTCCCTTAATTGCAAAAGAGAAGGGCTGACCACACTGTTCTTAGTAGGGGCAGAGCTGTCAGGCCCTACAGGAAGTTAGGCTAAGGTGACCAGATTTTTAAAATGAAATCCGGGGACATATTTTTTTTACTAGTAATGGTGGCAATCAGCGATTCTCTGCCCACCACCGCCACCGCTCGCCTCACAGCCTGTCAAGTCTTACTCTTTGGGCCCCGGCTACTCCTGGGTGGGGAGCGGAGGAAGATCACTCCGCCAGGGAAGGCAAAAAGATAAACAGTCAAACGGCTGGTCGGGACTTGAGCCAAGGCAGAAGAACATGCGAACGGAGCTGAATGGGCATGCACCCGAAACTGAAGAAATAGTCCCCCCACTGCGACCAGCACATTATCATCAGAAAGGGGCTCAGATAATGAAAAAAATTCCCCCGCCCCCCCCAAGCTAGAGCGGGGGTGTGTAATTCAGATTTTTTTTTTTTTTTTATTCTGCACTGACTGTCTTTGAAATGAGCCCAGCCCCTGTTCAAATCCAATCGGGGGACAAAACCAGGGACAGACTTGGCCCGGGGACAGTGTCCTCAATCCAGGGACTGTCCCCAGAAACCAGAGATGTCCGGTCACCCTAAGGGCTCTTTCACACGTCCGTTCAGTTTTTTAGATCAGTTTTTTCCCCCTTCAGTTGATCCGTTTTTTTATCCGTTTTTCGTCCTTTTTCCGTCCGTTTACATCCGTTTCCGTTCCGTTTTCCGTCCGTTTTTCATCAGTTTTTTTATCCGTTTTTTTTTTTTTTTTTTAGAACTTTTTTTTTTTTTTTTACATATTTTGATGAAAAACTGACGTTAGCGGATCGGATGGTAAACGGATCATCCGCTAACGTCCGTTTTTCGTCCGTTCCGTTTTTTTGACGGAAGAAAAATAGGGTTTTCTTCCGTCCAAAAAAACGGAGCTTACCGCAGACGGATGTTAACGGACGTTAGCGGATGCTCATCCGCTAACGGACGCTAACCCATAGGGAAGCATTGAGGTCCGTTAACGGACGTCCAAAAAACGGACGAACTGAACGGACGTGTGAAAGAGCCCTAAGTTAGGCGCTGCATATATTTTTGGCGGAATCAACAGGTATTTTTAAAAGTGATGGGAAATCAAGTTTTGAGATCTCCCTTGAAGGCCACTAGGCTGTGTGGCCACCTTCCCACATGCTAGTAATTTGTACTTTTTAAGTTAGTGAGGCCTATTTGGTCCACACCGATTTATAAATATTTTTTTTAAATTTTTGTTTACAAACTTTTTTTATTAGAAAGTTGCAAAAGATGACACAAAGACAATAGTATCTTGAGCCAAAAAGAAGTTAAACTGGTATAAAATATGACTCAAAAGACAAAACATGGCTACAAAACCCTAAAACATAGAAGAGTGTAATTAAATAAAAATAAATAAAAAAGAACATCTGTAGGTAAAAGTACTGATTATACAATAATTTCCAGGGAGGACAAAAAGAACAAGATCAACATGTAAAGAACTAAAATATATTCAGTACTAAATGTATGTCCATTTCCAGTTATAACAGGGCATAGTATGATATAGAGTGTTTTTCTAGTCTTCAGATGGATTCCACTCATAGTTTGATTTGGGAGATTGGGACTGAGGAAGTTCTCCAGTGTAAAGCGACTACCCAATGGATGGCGACACATATTGTATAGATTATGCCCCATACACACGAGTGGAATTTCCATCAGCTAAAGTCTGATGTGAGCTTTTCATCGCAAATTCCAACCGTGTGTGCTTAATCAGACTTTTGCTGGTGGAATTTCTCAATTTTATAGATAGAAAAAATTCCTATCGTAAAATCCGTGTGTCTGTATGTAATTCCGATGGGGGAAAAAAATGCATGCTCGTAAAAAATTTGACGCATGCATGGAAGCACTGAACTTCTTTTTCTCGCCTCGCCATACTGTTGTACGCACTGGCGTAGCGGGGGGGGGTCAGGGGGGCTTCTTGCACCGGGCGAAAGATTGCTGGGGGCGAAATCTTGGCGTCCGCGGAATGCGCCGCCGCCGCCTTAGGAAAGGCCGCGGCTTTGGCCTAGCTCTGGAGCTGTCGGCCATCTTGGTACACCCGGCGGCGGTGCGCCTGGTTGGCTGGTGGAACTGTCTGTCTCCCTTGATGTGGGAGTGGCGGGAAACACCAGCCAACCAGGCAGAAGGGCGCGCTGATTGGCCTGGAACATGTGTTTACAGCGCGGCGTCGGCAAGTTTCTCCATCTCCAGCAAGGTAAGGGGGGGGGGGTGGTGTAAATCTAAAGGGGTGCTCTGCCTGATCCCCACCTATCCACCTCAGAGCCTGTCATTTTAGTAAGACTGCTGGGACTTGTAGTTCTTCATCTTCTCCTGGGGCTCATGGAGATTGGAGAACTACAAGTCCCAGCAGGTTATACATACAATAAGGCTCTGAGGTGGATGGGTGTGGATTGCATGCACCTGAGCCCCAGGAGAAGATGGAGAACTCCCATGTCCCATGTCCGGACACCCATCCACCTAGGAGCCTTATATTATAATCTGCTGGGTCTTGTAGTTCTCCATCGTCTCCTGGGGCTCAGGTGCATGCGATCCACCATCTATGGGACTACAAGTCCCAGCAGTAAGAAAAACTGAACAAAGATGGTGGATTGCATGCACCTGAGCCCCAGGAGACGATGGAGAACTACAAGTCCCAGCAGGTTATAATATAAAGCTCCGAGGTGGATAGATGTCTGGACAGTGACAATTGGTGGCACAGTGGTGACGATTGGTGGCACAGTGGTGACGATTGGTGGCACAGTGGTGACGATTGGTGGCACATTGGTGACAATTGGTGGCACAGTGGTGACGATTGGTGGCACAGTGGTGACGATTGGTGGCACAGTGGTGACAATTGATGGCATGGCACAGTGGTGACAATTGATGGCACAGTGGCTGCATTTGATGGCATGGCGCCCTGTGATTGGGCGTATGTGGTCATGCGCTAGCACCGGGGGGGGGGGGGGGGGGCGAAAAAAAAAGTTCTGCCCCGGGCGCCCATAACTCTGGTTACGCCACTGGTTGTACGTCACCACGTTCGTAACGTTTGAAAGTTCAAAGAACTTTTGTGTGACCGTGTGTATGCAAGCCAAGCTTGAGCGGAATTCCGTTGGAAAAATCATCCAACTGCTCATGTGTACAGGGCTGTATTAGTCTCACCTTTAGTGTAGAAACCTATAAAATGGATGAGAACAAGGCTAGCCATACATTATACAATCATTTTTGTTCAATTTTTACTTAAGATTTACCAAAACCATATCACGAGGTCCAGTTGTGTATTTAGGTTTTGTGCTCCCCTAGGCCTGAGTAAACATGTGCACCCGCTAAATTAATTATGACCCACCCCTTTCCTGTCAAGGCCACATCCCTTGTTGTTTAAGACCCGCCCTGAATTTTTTGAGTGGGGGCACTAGTTCTGAGGGCCTGGGGCGGAGGGACAATGGATTCCCTTAATTTGCATAGATTTCCTCCCACTTCCTGTTTGTCCATGGGGCAGGAAATGAAGGAAAAAATCTGCAATTGGACAGGGATGGTAAAAAATAATCCGACAGGGGCTATAACCCTCCCTTACACTATCCAAACTGAAAAAAAAATGTTGCCTATAGTTCTACTTTAAGCACAAATTTCTGATAATTTTATGGAGAGGACTACAAAGATATAACCATGCCAATGGTGCAGCAGAAAAGATAAAGCACAGTGAGGAAGATGTGTGGTCAAGGATGATGGGACAGTCAAAATTAGAAGCAGAGCCCCCCCCCCTACTATTGCTGAATGCCAGTCACCCACATACCGGGAACCAGTGTGGCTGCTTTATGGGGGCGCTAGACTAATTTGCCTCCCAGTCCAGTCCGCCCCAAAAGACTGGCACTACACTAACAGTGTAGCGCAACCCGGCGGGGACACTTTCCATGCTGCCCCCTGCAAAGTGCAGCCCTAGGCCTGGCCCTTTTTGGCTTAGGCTAGGATACAGCGTTAATGAGGTCAAACCTAAACACTTTCAATTTGTATGCAATCAAGCAGGCCCTTGCCCTACATCAGTAGTCACCAAACTGCGGCCCGGGGGCCAGATGCGGCCCTTTGCTTGCTTTGATCCGGCCCGTGGGACACTATTTTTAAACACTAATACAAACAATCGGACATAATTCGACCCACTGACACCAATGATGGTGCACAATTCCTCCCAATGAGACGAACGATGGGACACAATTCCTCGCAATAACACGAACAATGGGACACAATTTCTCCCAATGACACCAGCAATGGACTTAATGACACCAATGATGGGGCAGGATTCCTCCCACTGACACCAAAGATGGACATTGTTTATTCCCACTGATAATCAGGACCTTTTCTACACCCGATGGCCACAGTCCGGCCCCCGTTAAGTCTGAAGAACAGTAATCTGGCCCTTTGTTTAGAAAGTTTGGAGACCCCTGCCCTACATAGTTGAAGGCAAATCTAAAAGAAAATGAATAAGAAAGTTTTATAATGTATAGCCAGCCTTATAGGCAGTTGAAGACATTTGTCACTTGTGTACCTTGATATTTTCCTATGGAATGCCTTCTTTGTCCCTTATTATTTGTCTGTTGTAAAAAAAATTGAAAATAAAGATTATACAAAGAAAAAAAATAGACGGGGAAATGTGCATGAACTGCATAAATGTACTGAATGTGTTTTTCATTTATTTGACCTGGTATGCACTTTAAAAGTAAGGACCATAGTGTTGAGTTACTTAAAGTTTACTTGGCAGTTACATATATCACAGTGGTCCTCTAAAAATTGCTCCATGCGGGTTCTTTGGAGTGGCTCGCTCTGCCCTCATACCGTTTTACAGGGGTAGAGTGATCCCCGCTCATATCTGTGCTCAGCAGGCGTAGAAACACTGCTGTTTTCTATTAAGAGAAGTTCACATCATGCTTGCTCCGGAGTCAGTGTTACTGGACCAATGATATATATATAATCATACACTTATGGCGTCTCTTTATCCCTACACTCCAGCTTATTGTATAAGCTGCTGGCATCAGAACTCAGGAAGCTGACACAGCGACATTATTAATTCATCCAATTACCATAATGAAAACCTGTATTTATTTTAAGCAGAACAAAATAGAGATGCAAGTCTTTGTGATTGGGCTTACCTCTCGTCATCCCATTTTATAGTCATCACACCTTCTTATAGCAAATTCCTAAGTTCTCTGTGCCGCCCTACAGCTTAATAAACATTGCTCAACCTCTAGTGAGAGCTGAAGGATAATTAGCGATACCTAGCATTACATTTTTTATAGCAACACACAAGACTGAGTTTAATCTATTCCTCTAGCAGTGATTATCGATAGCCCTGACACCATAAAGGGTGGTGTGGTCAACTGGTAATGGATGCTATAATTAGAGTAAATATGTTCTCTATTGAAAGAAAGAGAGAAATATGATTTAGGACCTATTATTAAGAATCAGCTGTTCAATTACCAGATGACCTCATCTATATACAATATATATATATAGTAAGGGGACAGGCTCAACTGGTATTGACAACAGCAAACCATGCACGAGACATAGACACCCAAGAACAGTTCAAGAAGGTTTTTCCTGCACTTTGATGCAGGAGGGCTTTGTACAGCAAATCCATAGCATAAAAGAAACAAAACATCTGCTTACCCCAGCCACTGACTATACTCGAGAACATTCCTGACCAGCAGGTGCCCCTTATTTGGTTCCCCAAAACAAACGGGCAGCTCTTGTACTTTGTTTGGGTTCATGCACATTGACTATTTTAGGCATTTTTTTATGCCAAGCGTAAATCCTTTATACCCTGTATGGGTGTCCGATGTTTAGAAAACATTTTGGACACACATGCGTGGATGAACACGGATTCAAAGGAGTATCAGCGTTTGCAGGAGTACATCCGCGTGTAGGGCAGGGGCCGTGGGGTGGTCGTCACATCCTCCATGCTTCCTGGGTGCCAAGCAAGGGTCAAATGAGAGGCCTGCCTTAAAATGTAAAAAAATTTGAAGCCATAGGGAACAAAAGTTTTTTTCTGGTAAAAATTGAAAAATTGAAATTTTGGAAAAGTTTAAATAAATATTTAGGCCCAGATTCACAGAGCAATTACGCCTGTCTAACTGGTGTTAGACAGGAGTAATTTCAAATTTCGTGCGCCGTATCACTAGTTTGAATCCTCAAACCATGATACGGCGGCTTCGGGCTTCGATCCGAGAGGCTTACGTCCTCGTAAGCCTTCGGATCTACACTGCGATATTTTTGCGGCCGCTGGGAGGAGTTTGCGTCGTTTTCATGCGTCGGGATATGCAAATGAGTTTTTACGGCGATCCACGAAGGTACGAGTGTCCCTCGCAATCGCCTACGTCATTTTTTGGCTACGTAATGTTAGAGGAGCTTTTTGCTGGTCTAACAGTGCGTAACCCATGTAAAGTATGGCCGTCGTTCCCGCGTCGATTTGAAAATATTTTTTTTTTTTAACGTAACTCGTTCGGGAATAGGAATGTACGTAAACTACGCTACTACGACGTGACGACGTGTTTTCGCGCAATGCACGGCGGGAAATTTGCGAACGGAGCGGGAACGCGCCTATTTTAAATGCTTCACGCCCCCTACTCGCGCAGATGGATTGCGACGGGAGAAATACACTACGCCGCCGTCGTTTACTGGACGAAATCTACCTGGATTCCACGTAGAGCCAGGTAAAAAACGGCGGCTTAGTGTATTTCTGATACTCTATGAGAATCTAATTATCTGTGAATCTGCCCCTAAGTGTGTAGTTTTACAGATTGAAAGTTGTTTTGCTACACTGGTAAGGTAAAATGCAGTGTATATAAAAGTATTATGCCTGGAATAAAAAAAAGTACAGCTTATTCAGTATTTTAACTAAACTTGCTTTTTTAAATTGTGTTTTTGTATTACAAATGGAATGTATGTTTCACCTATACGTGAGAACAGATTTCCCTCATATTAGTATAAAAGCTTCCTGCCAATATGCATTTTCACTTATTGACCATGCTGATCAAGAAGCATATACCGTATTGCTCTTGCAAGGGCTTAATCAATGTTCTTCTGATTTCCAGGTGGCATGTTCTCTATAAATGAAGTTTTTTTTGGAAGGCTGTGGTTTGTAACACTTCCTTATTTGAAGATGCTGCTGGTGAAGAAACACTTTGTGATCATCCATAAGCAGCAGAAAGAGTGTTTATTGAATGAGAATTCTGGCGGGAAAAGCTACTTGCACTTTCATTTTGGTCCTCATCATTTCATTCCAAGAAGTATTTTTTAGAGTCTCTAGGGCACCTCTGGCATGCCAGAATGTGTTTTGTCATCCTTTGTAGCATTTGGAAAAGAATATTTATTTGCAAATTGCATCTTTGCTCTCAGCAGAAATTGTACTCTAGAAATGTTTCCAAACTCTAGCTGTTGTTCTCACAATTTTACTAAGAGGAGGAAAAGAAAAAAAAAAAAAAAAACAGACCAGATTATAGGTATACATTATGACGTAATTGTGTAGAACTGTTAATAGGATTCATTTAATTCATTGAGAAGTACAGTGTTACTTAAATTGTAGTCTAGTTTTTTCCCAGGCCTTCCCATCTCTAGGCTTGCCCCAGAGTGGGTTCTTCTGGGCTACACTAAGCACTTTGGTAAGGGTCATCACATTACACATGGGATACCTTTACTTGAACAGATGATTGAACTCTAATAAACACTCTCAATGTAATCTATCACCACGATTACTTGTGGATTTATGAGGGGCATGCAGAGTCCTTGCCTCACCACCTGTCCAGTGTATCACTACTACTTCACTCCCAGTAATGGTATGTTGTCACGCCGTGGACTTAGTGCTGACTATATGCGTGTACTTCACTTAACTCTTCCTTTTCTGTAACCTGTGTACAGGCTGAGGGCCCTGGGAGTGCGGATCTGGTCCTGTTGCTATGGGAGACTGATTGCTGCAGAAGAAGTGCCGACAACATCTCCTCTGCTGCAAGAGGCTATCTCACCTGTGACATGTACACACTTATGACAGGCTGTAAGAGAAACCTTTGTTACCCTTAGTAGAAAAGAATAGAACCTGAACCCTAACCATTCGCTGATTATATAGATTATATATAGCACCTCTATTAGTTCTCATAGATAACAAATGTGTTAGAGGAAAACAACAGAATGGGAAAGACTAGAGAGCTTTTCAATAAAATTGGAGATATCAAGAGAAAGTTTTGTGCAAAGACGGGCACGATCATAGACAAAAATGGCAAGGATCTGACAGAAGCAGAAGAGATAAAGAAGAGATGGCAAGAATACACAGAATAACTATACAAGAATGATCTGAATGTCCCATATAACCACAATGATGCAATTACTGACCTTGAACTGGATATCCTGGAGAGTAAAGTCAAGTGGGCCTTAGAAAGCATTGCTAATAACAAAGCTAGCTGAAGTTATGGTATCCCAGCTAAGTTATTTAAAATCCTAAAAGATAATGCTGTTAAAGTGCTGCACTCAATATGCAAGGATGTATATTGTCAACAAATTTAGAAAACCCAACAATGGCCACAGGACTGGAAGAGGTCCGTTTACAACTACCGTATGCTGGCACTTATTTCAAACACTAGCAAAGTCGTGCTGAAAATTCTACAAGCTAGGCTTCAGCAGCATGTGAACCATGTGAATTTCGAAGAGGCAGAGGAACTACAACATTCGCTGGTTCATGAAGAAAGCAAGGGAGTTCCAGAAAATTGTCTACTGCTTTATTGACTAAAATAAAGCCTTCGATTGTGTGGATTACAACAAGATGTGGCAGGTACTGAAAGAAATGGGAATACCAGACCACATCACCTGTCTTCTGAATAACATGTATGCAAGGCAAGAAGCAACAGTTGGAACAGGACATGGAGCAACTGACTGGTTCAATATTGAGAAAGGAGTGCGGCAAGGATGTATATTGTCACCCTGCTTATTTAACGTATATGCAGAGTACATCGTGCGAAATGCCAGGGATGATGAATCACGAGCCAGTATTAAGATTGCAGGGAGAAATATCAACAACCTGAGATATGCAGACGATACCACACTAATTGCAGAAAGTGAAGAAGAACGAAAGAGTCTCTTAATGAAGGTGAAAGAGGAGAGAGCAAAAGCTGGCCTGAAATTGAACATTAAAAAGAGAAGTATGGGATTTAGTTATTTTTGTTTCATACTTACCTTGGTGGATGCAGCATCGGTCTGATGTTGCATCTGCCCCCCCCCCCCAGTGCCCCTGCACTGAAAACCGAGCGATTGAACAACGCCGATGGTTGGTTCTGTGAGTCCCAGCTCTCCTCTCTGTTTCCTCTTCGCATACTGCAGTATTGAGCTGTGGAGGGGCAGGGAGCGGCCAACTCAGGCTCTCAGCGGCTCGCTAAGAGCCTGAGACAGGTGTCAGCCCATGCACCTGGTGGACTCAGACTTCCATTGTTGGGATGACACAATGCCTGGACTGAAATCCAAGAGGGCGAGGAGGGCGGAGACATGAGCCGTCCTCTGATGAACACAGGTCACAGGAGTGCAAAACTAATTGCATTCCTGTAATCCATAGGAGAAGCCCAGCCAAGCGAGCTTTGGCTGGACTTCTCCTTTAAGAAAACTAAGATCATGGCAACCGGTCCCATCACTCCTTGGCAAATAGAAGGCTCCAAGATCACAGCAAACATTGACTGTAGCCATGAAATTAAAAGAAGCTTGCTTTATGGTAGGAAAGCAACGGCAAACCTAGACAACATTATGAAAAGCAGAGACATCATCCTACCGACAAAGTGCCATATAATCACAGCTATGGTATTCCCAGTAGTAACCTATGTCTGTGAAAGTTGGACCATAAGGAAGGTTGAACGCCAAAGAATTGATACTTTTGAACGATGGTGTTGGAGAAGACTTTTGAAATTCCCTTGGACGGCAAGAAGATCAAACCAGTCAATCCTATGGGAAATAAACCCATAATATTCCCTAGAAGGACAGATCCTAAAAATGAAACTTAAATACTTTGGTCACCTAATGTGAAGAGAGGACTCATTGGAAAAGACCCTGATGCTGGGAAACATGGAAGGAAAAAATAAAATGGATAGATAGCATCATCGAAACAATGAACAGGAAGTTAAGTAAGCTCCATGTATTGCCAGGATTTCCATTCCCACAAAGTGTGTCTATGGTCAAAATGAAGGATCTTGAAGTTAGTAAACTTACTTTGTGGAGATCCCCACACATTTATTCCTTGAATTCTGTGACACATAGTCACTATGCCCTGTGAGTAGGCACTGCTATGTAATTTTTCAGAGCCTGCCTTCTGAACTAGAGAGATTCTGGGAGGAGGAGTTTCAGGAGGGAGAGTCAGGACAAGCGTATCAACTCCTAGCATAGCTAGAGTGCTAATGATAGGATTTTTGTTATTGTAGGTAAATTCAGGCTGTGTATTTTTCTGGATCAGGGTTTTAATTGATTCAGGGAGGGTTGGATTGGGTCTGGAGTATTCTAAAGGGCCCTGACCAATCCCCAACATATGGGTTGGCAGGGGGCAGACCCCCTCAGATACTCAAGGTCAGTCCAGCTGGGGGCAGTGTGAGTTTGGGTGGGAGATGGAGATGGAGTGTTGCCTTTGAGAGTAACTCCCCAGTTTGGGAGGGTGAAGGCAAGGGACCCCTCTTAATGACACGCTGGGGGATTCGGACCAGGAGTCACGGGAGCAAGGAGATGACAGCAGGAGGACACTGCTGGGTAAATCTCCAGGGAGTGAGTGTTGCAGTCAGAGGACTGAGAGGCATGCCTGAAGGCACTGGGTGCCAGCAGTCTGGGAAGGATTCAGAGTCAGTCTAGAAGGACTGTGTGAAGAAGTAGCCAGGAGGGCCAGTGAAAGGGGAAGCTGCAGCCAGGCGGGCTGGCAGTGCTTGAAGAGGTGATACTGGGAGCAGTAGCCACAGAACAGCTAGCACCAAATACCTCTCTTTTTACTACACTACTAAAGGGGCCCACGGTCCCTGCCTGCAAATGTCATTCACCTGGATCTTACTGAGATAGTTTTGGATCAAACTGTCAGTGTTAGCTGGTCCTGGAAGATGTAGTCCTACAAGCAAGATTGTGCTTGTGTGCCTGGCTGTGTAGGGTGGGAGATACCCATATTCACCAGCGGCTCCTGCCAGGGTTGCGCTACACAGGTATCAATGATTTCAAGGTACCATGGGGTATGTAGTCCTGAGAAATTGAACTTAAAAAGCAGAAGAGAAGCTGCAAAGTTTGCAGGGAATCCAGTGAGTTGTGGAAAGAGACAGTCAGCAGACAGACAGAGCTCACAACCTGAAAGGAGATTATTCAAGTAAAATTATATTGGATTGTCAAAAACAATGATCGCTTGTATTGTTATTACAATTCTGATGTTTTATAATAAAAGTGCATGTGGTGACCATAGATTTCCTTTATGTCACCACTGTTTAGAGGACAATACCAACTTTAGGTATAGGGATAGGTAACTTATAGGTATGTTACTATCAAACCACATTGCCATTATCCCCATGTTTCTCTATTAAACACTCAAATTGTACATGTTTTTTTCCCCCTTTATTATATATAAACAATATTCCAATGAAGACAATCTTCCTTGTCTCTTATTTCCTTTCTACTAATGTTTAGTAGTTTTATATCATGATTATTACAGAAAAAGATGTGACCCTCTATGGGAGGAAAGAGGGAGACCCAAAGTGGAGAGGGTATGTGGAGAATAGTTATAAAGGGAAAAGCTGCTCCCCTGCCTCTGTTCAATTAATATATCCACGTGGTTTCTAGGTGTCTTCCAGAATGCGATAGAGAGAAGAATGATGAGGGAATTAAGACAGAGCACGTTCTAATTCTGAAATTCCAATGCAGTTCTAATGAGTCACAAGGCGAGGTCACCACTATAACCTCAGACAGCCCAACCTTCTATTCCATGGAACTGAATAAATTAGAGTTTTACCTGTTCCTCAAGGACACTTTCATTAACGTTTAGAAAAAATGCATCCGTTGAGGCGGAAAAGCAGCACTTATATTATTATTTTTTTTTGTCCAATACACATCTGGACTTGGAACTTTAACGTATTCTGTTTGCCCCAGTCATCCCTTGACACTAATAATTCTCAAAGTTTTAGTTTTCTAGATGGTATTTCTAACCACCTGGTTGTGGCCACCCTTTTCCTGGGCCTCCAGCTAGCTGCAGGTCTCCTTAACCTCCCGTAGAGCCTCTCACCCCCCAGCTCCCTCTAGAAACCTCATCCACTCCAGGGCCACCAAGTCTGCTGTAGAGTCCCCAAATCCCCTCCAGAACATTTATTTCCTGGCGGTGACACCCAGCCCTCATCCAGAGCCTTCCAACATTTCAATACTTAATACATATTCTGTATTCACATACAGTAAAACCTTGGTTTCAGAGTAACTTGGTTTGAGAGCGTTTTACATTTTGCCTTGATATCCAAGCGATATTTTGATATAAGAGTAGCGTCATGTCACAACTGAGTATAAAAAATAAGAGAGGAGCCTCTAAGGCCGCGTACACACGATCAGTCCAAACCGATGAAAACGGCACAAAGTTCAGTTTCATCGGTCCAAACCGACCGTGTGTACGGCCCATCGGTCTTTTGTCCTTCGGACCAAAATTATAAAACTTGCTTTAAAATCGACCCGATGGCCCGATGGCCCGCTGACCGATCGGTCCAAACCGATGGTTAGTACACAAAAGCATCAGTTTAAAACCTGCGCATGCTTAGAATCAAGTCAACGCATGCTTGGAAGCATTGAACTTAGTTTTTTTCAGCACGTCGTTGTGTTCTACGTCACCGCGTTCTGACACGATCGGTTTTTCAACTGATGGTGTGTACGCACATCAGGCCACTTCAGCGGTGACCCGATGAAAACAGTCCGTTGGCCCATTCTCATTGGATGGACCGATCATGTGTACGCGGCCTAAGAGTAGCAATATGGTTACATTTAATGAAGGTACAACATTTAACACTTAGGCCGCGTACACACGATCGGTCAAAAC